>BDMB01000052.1:978804-995824 GCA_016859785.1 Macrotyloma uniflorum
TAGATCCGGTCCATGTCCTCCTAGACTACTCATTTGCGTTTGTGTTGCGATGGTACCACATGCATTTAGAGATAAGAGCATAAGAGCATTAAAGCATTTGAGTTTGTGACTGAGTGTGTATTGATGTGTGTGATGCCTTTTGTGTGTGTGATGTGTGTGATTAGTCTACCTATTTTTCTTATATGTACCTAACATATGTGAGATATATTCCTCACTCTTCTATTTGTGTGGTTGGTGTTTTGTTTGGGTTAAATGTTCTTATAGGTGAACATGTCGGTGATAAGGACAAAGAAGAGTTGAATGAGAAAGCTAAGTCTCCTAAGCCTTGATTTTGTAAGTGCTCTGATTAGGTGTGAAGTCGGGGAATAGAAAGATTATTTATTTGAAAGAAGCCTATTTAAAGTTTATTATATTTTGTTAGTAAGAACTTATAAAGGCTATTTCAACGCCTAGTAAAAAATATTTGATTTTCTATATCCTTAAAGAGTTATTATTGTTACTGGATATACAGCGGTGGTGTGAGGGTGTATATCTAGGAACGTTCTGGCTAGGAAAGACTTGGTATTTAAGAGTGTCCGTAGTGACCTACCTCTCTTTCCTGAAAACTTACTGGGTGTACTAATTCACAGTCTACCGCCGTTGTTCTAGTAGGCAATATGACTCATAGTAAAAGTTTTATTTTGAAATCTTTTTTCTTTATTCATTGTAATTTTTATTTATGAAGAAAATATACTTGAATTCTTTTTCGGAAATTTTATATTTATTAATTAAAACGTTTTGGGGTAGAAGGGTGTTACATCAAGGATTCAAATAAAATCCATGTCATAAGTCTAGTCACAATAGATTAATTTAGGCCTGTTCTCATAAATTATTGGGTCACTAATTCAAAGTAGATTCTTCTCCAAAATTTCAATCAACCAATTCCAATTTACCACACCACCAAGTCAACTAAAATAAAATTCATAGGTTTAACAAGGTTTTACTCAATTAAAAGTTATACCACCTTTCATTTCAAACACACCAATAAGCACAATTTGATACAAAATCAACCAATCCATCTAACTCTTACTCATTCACAATAATTTTAGCATACATTTCAATATAAGAATTAGGAAATTTTAGTCAAATCACAAGTTCCACACCACTCTCAAATCTGTACATTTTCATACAACCTGGAACCAGATTCTTACCATGGACACAGTACTCAAATCATCACAGCCTATTTTATCAATTCCACAAATCATGACAACAATTCACAAGTGTAGATTTTTTAACCATTTAACACACACAGATCCAATCACAGTCCATGGTATATCAGTTCATAACAAGTCAAAAATCAGATTTCTCTACAATTCAAAACTCAACCTAACACTAGCTTCCCTTACCTTAGGGATTTTTAAAACAGTGCACTGCCGCGGTCTCTGAGCAAAGTTCCAAGTGCTCTAACTAGCTATCCAAGCACTTGTTTCACAATCCAAACACACCAGTAAGTGTTGGGAGTTCAAGATGAGTTGGAATCTCACATTGAGTAGAAATGGGAAGGTTGAATAGCATATAAGTGAGAAAGACACACAAACCCTTAGCCTTAAGATTTTGAGTAAGAAGTGGAGTCGTATTCACTTATATGGTTGTTGGTTTATCCCCATTTGTAAAAATCTCCCAGTATTGCCCCCCTCCTAGATACCTAACACCGGTTGGATGTAATATACTCTCACAAACTTTGATTTGGTACCTTCAAATCTTGAAATGGATGAAGGAGGGGGAAAATAAGTTGTAGAGAGAGTGGAGAGAAAAGGGTTTTAGAGAGATAGTAAATTTGAAATAATGAAGGTTGAAAGATTTTGTTTTTCTATTTATAATCATTTTTAAAACTTTATCAAATACTTTCATCCTTCACCACTGAAACTAATATCTTTCTATAACTATCTCACACTAGATCCTTACACATTCGATTTTAGGAGCTAGTATTGAGGAAGATAAAGAAAAAACTTGCAAGATGGAAGGGGAGATATATTTAGATTTAGCAGAATTTAATTAAACTCTAAGAACCAACACGATTGTGTGGGAGATATGGACAAACGAGAGGAAAGTAAGTGGGAGTAAAAATTAGATTGGAGGAGAAAATGGTTTTAAGGAAAAGAGACTCAAATGCAACATTTTATGCATGTCATTAATACAAAAATTATGCATAGTGTTGAGGAGGACTGGTGGATCTAGAAGGGAAATATTTTAGGGACTTAAATAGTTGTTTTTGCCTACATTCTTATTCAAGACAACAAATGGGAGAAGCGGACTTCTTTACAAGACTATAGCAAATAAAAGTTATTTCGAAGGTAGTGCATTTGTTTTGGAGAGCTGCTTTAGATGGAATTACAATTAAGGATAACTTAATACATTGAGGAATTCAAGGGAGAACGTCACTTGTGTGTTGTGTTGCTCGAAAGCATAAAAAGTAAAACATCTTTTCTTGGAACGTGCGGTAGCAAGAACTGTATGGAATAAATGTTAGTTTTTGTTCAATATTAATACATGTGGTACTAATGATTTCAAACAACATGCAATAACATTGTTTGTCTAGGCAAAATAAGAAGGTGAACCATCTTTTGAAGATTGTATGGGTAGCTATCATTTGGTCTATTCGGTGCCAGAGAAACAAAAGTTTTATTAAGAAATGAGAAGGTAAATGAAACAGAAACATTTATTTGGGTGAAAATCGGAGTTTGAATCTGGATAAAAAATAGGACATCCAAATATTTTGATACAGATGTAGAATGGTGTATTGCACCATTAGCCTGCACTATGCACGTTGTTGAATAAAATACAAGTGATCTTCAACAAGAGCAAGACCAAGAATAGTTGTTTGTGTTTAACAAAGAAGAAGAAGAACATGAATGCTAAGTAAAGCTGATTGTGAAGAGGTCTACTACTAGACTATGTAGGTTGGGGCATTCCTTATTTAACAAGATATTGATTTAACATAGTTTGGCTGTATGTAGTAATAGTTGCTTTGAATATATGGTTTAGGTAGTAAGTGCGTTAAACTAAGTGGAATGAATAGTAAAATTAGTAAATAAGTTTGCTTTTCACTGTATTAATTTTCTGGTACTCTTGGTACAAAAGATATAAATGAGATTTATTGTTAAAAAAAAAATAGTTATTATAGAAACAAAGCAATTAGTTGTGTACAAAAAATGCAATAAGAAGTTTTTTTTCTCAAAGAAATAGAATAAAAGAAGTCTCTCCAAATAGTAAGAAAACTTAATTGGGTATTTTTATTAGAGAGAAAAAAATCTCAAAACATTAACTGAGGACATGAAATGAAACACTGATTCAGTTGAGGATATATTGCAGGTGCATAAAAATTTATTGATCCAAACTTTATGCATGGCTTGGTTTTAGTTCAATTTTTCCTTAAAAGTTTTCATCCATTATTTGTCCCACCTACTGATGTTGTTTTTAAGATAAAGAAATGGGCAAAATATTTTTCTATATAATAACAAAAAGTTGATAAATTTTGGTATGATATAGCTATAACTTTATTCTAGTTACATATCCTGACGTATACTTTTATTGGACAAACAGTGTTGTGGTTATTACAGACATATTTGAAGGAGTCAATGTCATAAAGGATGCATATTCTATTTTTTAATTCTTATTGATAATATCTTTATGTTTGACCTAAAAAGCACAAAAGTATAGGAGATAGATCTACCAATAAGATTTGAAGGCTGTTTTCACTTCTCACTTGTACCTGTGAAACCAAAACCTACCAGATAAGAGAAAACCTTATTTCATTGAAAACATACCTGCATACATAAATTAAGTCGACCAACTACCAACATAACATGGTCTCTTGTTTTTTTGGTAAAAATATGTTCTATTTTTTAGGATGTGTTTGAAGTCTTGTGAACAGAAGTTTTCATTTTCCAATACAACCCAACTAAGTTACACATATTTAACAACAGCTTCATTTTATAACTGATTCTTTTTTAAATCACGTGTCTGAGGCATCAAAGTAATATCCACATGATTTCATCATCAATTCTTGTAAACTTCTACGTAACAGTTTAAATTTTAATATAGATTGTCTCGAAGTTCTCACTGCCTTATGTGTCCAGAAAACAAACATAGATTGTCTCGAAGTTGGAAAGCTGAAGCCGTTATCCTTGTTACGATCTGTAAAACCTGATTTTGGAGCAAGTACTGATGAGCCAGCATTAATGGTATATATAACCCTGTGGCGTAAAGAAACCAAAAATGGTGGCGTGGTTGGAAGATGGACAAAAGGGATGCTGAAGAAAGTGATCCTGAGACAATAAGAACATGATTGAGGATCATAGCAAAGTGGCCACTGCGATCCTTTAGGTGGACTTTGAATGCAAGAACAGCACTGTAAAAGCATATGGAAGTAAGGAAAGTCCTCATGTGAATTGGGTGTGTCTCAAAGGGAGATTTGGTCTTGTTTTGATACTCAACTTGAAGGGCTCCAAGAAAATGTTGATTCAGAAACATGAACACTTCATGGCATGGGAATGCAGTAATAACCTGTAGTTCATCCTTCTTGGCAATTGATGTGCTGCAAAAATAATGAAAAAGAAGACATAATGATGTCCCTATGAACTCAAAAATATTAACAAGGCATTTCATTCACTTAGTGGGATTAAAACTTTAGGGCAAATCAAAATCTAGAATGCAAAAGCTACAAAATATCTGAAAGTAGTAAAAGAAAATGGTTAGGTCGAGTGATTTTTGAGTGTGGTCTAACCTTGAGGATTTCTTTGGCTTAAACCTTGGAGCAAGGTTAACTCTTCGGACTCTTAGCCTATGGATTGGAATACGAACATGCTTAAGATCAATATCCTCCACTACTCTCACCTCACTCTCTAACTTGGATCCTTCCATGTTGTTATAATGAAACAAAGTTTGCTGAAAATAGAGCATATAAATAACAGAGCATAGTGCAGGTTAACGTGTGCTCCACCTAAGAAAACTAATGACGTGTAATAAACTTTATAGATCACTTGTGGTCATGGAGGCGCACGAGATAACTGAATTTCAACAACGTCATTGTTGTTGTCGTTTTTATACCTGGTTTAGATTGGTGATGTATTAGTATTACTGTCTATCGTCATTCATCATTTTAAATAGATTCTCTTTATACTCCATGAACTCTTTTAAAATATAATATATGGCAATGAGCCACATATTCTTTCAAATATACTCTTTATATAAAAATTATAAGATTTTAAATAAGTTTCACTTTTTTATATTGAATTCCAATTATAGCTTTTATTAAATTTTAACAATAGTATTGTAATATAATAATATTTTTTTTTTTATCAACAAAAGAATTAATATACTAATACAAGTAACACCAATTACTTGTTCGAAGACATCAATAGGATAATATATAACCGGACATAGATAAGAGAAATATAAATATAAAATTAACAACCATAATATAAAATAGCATAAAATAAAATTAGATAAACTTTCACTCTAAATCATCTTATATTTTGATAATTTTTTTAAATTAAAAATAATATTGATGTTAAAAATGTTTTATCCTATTTATTTTAATTTGTAATATTTATTAAAATAAAATTATCTAATTCAAAAAATAATTGTAGAAAAAAGATATAAGAAGAAAACTTAGGTAATTTACTTAAATGTGTAGACTAGTATTTGTATATCAATTAAATAATTTTATTTAATATTAATTAGTTCTAAAATAAAATCTCTTATTTATTTTAATAAATTTATTTATTTATATTAATTTATAATATTTATTAAAATAGAATGATGTTTTGAGAAGTATTTATAGATAAGAAATATTATATATATAATCCATTCGGTGGCATATAAAATCCCACAGGGACGTTATGACTTTTTGTTTCTCAATACTCATTGCATTGCATATGTCATTAGTTTAGAAATAGGATAATTTCTACGTACTTTCCAAAACTTTATGTTCTATGAAAGTGTTCACATTACGCCAGTTTTCAATAGCAGAAAGTGTTCTTACGCAAGTTTTCAAAAGAAAAAAGTGTTCTTACTTGAAAATTTTAGGTATCCATCTTGATTACAAGAGTTAAATTATTTAATTAAGCCTATTATTAAATGTTTGTCATGTTGGAAATGGACAAGGGCAATAAATAAAGTATGTACAATCTAATAATAAATTAATAATATTTTTAGCAAAATTATGACTGCTATATACTTTCAATATTTGAAAGATAATAATGTTTTTGAGCAAACAGATAAAACATAATCTTCTATACCCTATACCAACAAATAATATAACAGAGAGGTAATAAATTGGGTAGTTGGTTAAGTTTGAAAACTAAATTCAAATTTTACAACAAAAAATCAGTGCCACTAAATAAAAAATTCTATATGTAAAACAAATTTCTTATTAATTTATATGTGGAAATTTTTTTATAAATTTTTAATAAAAATAATTTTCTAATAATCTTTTACCTACCAATTTGTAATGATAAGAAGTTTATAATAAATTTGTGAAAAAATTTATATTTTTCACTTATTTTAAATATTATTCACAAATTTATTTTACTATAAATATAAATATTTTTAGTAAAAGTAAGTTATAATTTTAAAATTAAGGTTCAAATCGTGTTATTTTAATTGATGAATTTTCTATAAAATATAATTTTATAAAGTGTTGGAAAAAAAAGTTTAAATTATTATCCAATAATATATTCTTACATTATTAAATGAGTTTTACATTAGATATATTGGTTATTATAATTAAATTTATTAAGTGAAATATATATATATATATATATATATATATATATATATATATTAAAAACTAGCAACATCATGTCTTCGTTTTTTTCTTTATATATCTACCCTTTCCATTTCACACATTTAAGGTTTTGATACAAGAATTGAAAAATACAATTAATTTATTCAAATTCATAAAAAAAAATATTATGTGATGTTAATTACTCTTTTTTTTAAATAGAGAGAACATATCTTATTACAAATTATGTAATTGAAATTTGGGCAACACGACAATAATTGAAATTGGAAAAGTGACAAGTAGTTGTTTCTTCTCTGTTTCCCGAAAGATGTTTATGGATGTGTGTTCATATATTTGTTCCTTTCTGTCAATAACTTTTGACTTTCTTACGTCACCTTTTCTATAAATTTTCTTTTTTTCTTTTCAATTTTGCTTTTCTTTTTAAGAATGTGATGCCTCTGAAAAATATTCTATTTACTTTTTGTCAATTACTCTTTAAACTCTGTCAGTAAGTCATTTGGAGGTATGATGATAAAAATTAGATAATAATTTTATAGTAGTTATAATAATGATAATAATAATATTAAAAATAATAATAACAATTGTAATAAAAAAATATATTATTAAAATAATTAATTTTACAATAATGTTTCGTGCACATTTTTTTAAAATATTTATATAATATTAATAATCTATTAAGTATATTATATTTATTTTTAATAAATCATGTTCAACGATTTTAGGAGTTAAATATATAACTATATACGAGATACACAAAATTTTGATTTGTTAAACCAAATTTTTTTCATTACTGATTTTTTTAAGAAAACAATTAGATTTGTTTACTATTTAAAAATATAAAAAAATTAATAAATGTATTTCAAATTTTAATTTTTTTTCAAAAAATGTGATGTTATAGGCTTTCATGCCTAACTAACCCCTCCTTCTTATTTCTGCAAAGCAATTTTTATTATTTTTCATTAAGAATTTTTTGTTTCAACATAAATATGGAAGAAGATGGATTTGTACTGATTTCTTTAAAATCGAAAAATATATTACGCATTTCAAAATTAATTCATGCGGCCGGCGATTTTTCTCCTTTCAAATATCAAAGATTTGTGAAAAAAATTATAAATATAATATTTCAATATTATGATATATTAAACATAATTTATTAGAATAAAAAAAAATATTTTATTTATTTATTATTTTATTATAATAATAATTATAATTAAAAATAATAAATAAAATTAAAATAATAAATAATTTTGAATATAAAAAAATATTTTTAATAATATTATAATTATTAATAATATTTATATTTTTATAATAATAATAATTAATTAAAAAATAATGATAAAATATAAAATTAAATAATAATTATTTTATTTTAATAATAATAAATAATTAAAAAAATATAAAAATTTAAAATAATTATTTAACTTTTTTCTCTTTTTTCTTCTCTTCTTTCAATTCAAACAATCTCACTTTCTCTTCATTTCTTTCATTTTTTTCTCCCTCAAATCCCTTCTTTAATCCAAACAAACTTTAAGGTCTGTTTGTTTCAACAAAAAAACTGACGAAGAAGATGGATTTGTGCTGATTTATTCAAAATCAAGAAGAATATTACGCATTTCAAGATTAATTCATACGACGATTCTTCTCCCTTCAAATAGCAAAGATTTGCGAAAAAAATTGTAAATATGATATTGAAATATTATAATATATTAAATATAATTGATTAGAATAAAAAATAATATTTTATTTATTTATTATTTTATTATAATAATAATTAAAATTAAATATAATAAATAATTTTGAATATAAAAAAAATATTTTTAATAATATTATAATTATTAATAATATTTATATTTTTATAATAATAATTATTAATTAAAAAATAATGATAAAATATAAAATTAAATATTAATTATTTTATTTTAATAATTATAAATAATTAAAAATAATATAAAAATTTAAAAATAATTATTTAACTTTTTTTTCTTTTCTCCTATCTTCTCTCAATTCAAACCATCTCACTTTCTCCTCTCTTTTCCTTCATTTATAGAGTTTTTCCTATGTTAGTTCTTTTAAATTAAAAAATTAGGTCGGTTTAATATTTATAATTTATAAAAAAATATAATTTTATTTTTAATCATTTTCAATAAATTTGACTTTGTAGGTTTATAGTCCCAACTAACCCCACTTAATAAGAATCAATCTAATTTCTTATATTCCAAAAATAAATTTAAAAACAAAACAAGTTAGAGTAAAAAATTTAATAATAAATAATTTGTCTTCAAATTTAAAACCTTCTAACAGCATGTATTTAAAACTAATGTCAAATATGTCATAAAATATGTGAACTATTACAAAAGGTATACTGTAGAAAATTAATATATTACCTACGGACAAAATCTGTAGGAAATACAAAATATCCGTAAGTAATGTGTTATTATTTACGGATTTTCTACGACAACAAATCCGTAGGTAAAGCCTTCGTAGCTAATGATACGTACAGAATCAGCTGTAGGTAAATATTTACAATAAAAATCCGTAGGTAACCTCTTGAAATACCTACTGATAATTTCGTAGGTAATACGTACTCAATATTCCGTAGGTAAAATACATACTGAAAATCCCGTAAGTAAATTACCTATTGAAAACTCCGTAGGTAAATTACCTACTATTCCGTAGGTAAAGTACTTACTGAAAAATTCGTAGGTAAAGTAACTACAGAAAAATCGGTAGGTAAAGTACCTACTAAAAATTCGGTAGGTAAATTACCTACTAAAAATTCTGTAGGTAAAGTAAGTACTGAAAATTCCGTAGAAATATCCATAGGTAAGCACATGCTAAGTAACAACCCCTTATGCTTATATTCCTGTATAATTAATAAACATAAATCCTGTATATCAATTAAAGCTACATTTTTGCTTTTTAGCTGAACTTCTATTATAAATTTAGATTAAACAAACTTTATAAAATAAAAGTGCAGGATTGTTAATAAACAAATAAACTTTAAAAACAATTCACGCAAACTGTTAATAAAAGTCATACACTTAAAATAACAGTTCAACTATTCGTCCAAATAACGCGTAAAACATCCTCAACCTACTAATAGTCAGTATATCCTCTAGTAGATTCGTTATCATGTTGTTTACCACCTTGTTGTTGCTCAAGATTCAGTTCTTGATCAGCATCTACTTGTTGTTGGCAATTTTGTTCTTGAACATTATTTTGTTGAATTATATTTTCAGCTGCTGCTGCTGCAGGTGGTGGTAGGAATTGCATTATTGCACCAAGGAATGCTTGAAATTGTGAATTCATTAGGCGATTTTGTTCCTCACAGCTTGATAGTCGTGCCTCACTAGTTGATAATCGTTCTCTTAGTCGGGTAATCTCTTCTGAATCAGTTAACTGACTAGAACAAGCTTCTGTTTGATATAGAAAATTATCAATACCATCTTCACAGTTTCCAACATATCCAACACCATATACCCGACTCTTGTGTCTTCCACCTGTAGCTGCTAACCAACATCTATTTCTTAGTCTATCTTCTTCAGCTGGAGTTAAAGGAGTAGAATGTGAAGCACCAACACAAGATGCAGATTCAGATAATGCTTGTGAAAAACGAATTTCAAAATCTTCTTGTAAAAAAAACGTTATTTTAGTTGTATAATATTTTCAATAGAAAATATAATTAAAAAATGAAAATAGATGAATTACATGAGTCCGTCTTGATCGTTCATCGACAAATTGACTAGTACTCTTTCTTATATGTGTTTGTTGAAAAATCTCATCTACATGTACAGTGCGACCAAGCTCCTGACTCTACAAACAAGACCGATTATAGTTATAAAAATATATGCAAAAAAACAATACATTACTTTTGTATTCATACCAGTCGAATGGCGTGTTCATGGACACTGATTGAGCCACCTGTGTGCAAACTTCCACCTTTTTCAGAGGCTCTATTCTTCTTAGCTGTATCACCCTTTGTGCGATACAAAGGCATGTTCCATTGAGCCAAGAGACTATTCCAAACAACATTTCCAATCCAGTCTGGTTTTTTACCATCTTTGCGGGCTTCCTTAAACATCTCTGATAGTCTATGAGAAGCTCTAGAATGAAAATTTCTCTTTATTCTATGTTCATTCACAGGATTCCATTTAACCTTCCTCTACTCAAGTATAAAAATAATAAAACAATCATAAGCTGTAAACAATTAAAAAACAATTATATATAAAAACATTAGCTAATTCAGACAACTGACAAGTTAAAATAGAATATATTTTATACCTTAAATTGTTGGAAGAACATCTCTCGATCAGTCTTTGGGATTGCTCCCCATGTAAGCCATGGCTTAGAAAATTGCTGCTTAATGGTTGCTGTGATGACCTTTGATGCAATTTTGGGTGGGAAAAATCTGCAATAGAAAAATCAATTATACAAAGAATGTGTTATAGGTTAAATAGTAATATAGAATACAATATATTAATTTAAATTATATTTAATTCTTACCCTCCTCCAACTGGTCGAATGATAGGACGATCAGTAGATGAATCGACATCATCTCGTACAGGTGATATGTCATTCAACTCTATATCAGGAGTTGGATTAATTGTAGAAGTTGAATGTATATTTGGAATATCTGGAAATAGTGCAGGTCCAACAACTGCAGAAGGGGATGATGTAGGTCCAAATACTGGAGACGGGACAGTTGTGGGTGTTGGACCTAGATTAGATGCAACAAGTGGGGTAGAGGATCGTGTCAATCTAGTATGGCCCTATGATGGGATGGATCGACGATAAGTGCGTATTGGAGTCGATCCAAAAGCATCAACTGTATCAGATGTTGACCCAACAGTCGAAGATGAGTTTGACGGAGTAGATGAAATATTTACTTACTGAGATTTTTTGAGAGATAATAATTTCACCGCATAACGTTTCTTCCCCTTTCCCTTATTGGTATCAGGTTCAAGGGGAAGAGGGGGGGTCACAACCTGCTGATGACATCTATAACAGGAAACTGAATATTAATAATTATAATTCACATTTAATATCTACTAACAATAGATTCATCAAAAAATAAATTATATGAAGAAACGATAACAATAACATTTAACACAAAATAAGTGAAACAAATACCAAACTAAATTATACTTATACAAAACATTAAACTCATATTTTCAATCAGATTCAGAGTTAGAGATGTGAAAATCATCTTCGGATTCATCCTCTATATCTTGCTTTGAATCAACATCATTTTCAGAATCTTTCTCTACATTATCTTCTACTGAGTCATACTGATCTTCAAATTCTTCATATACATTATCTTCTTCAGAATCAATTATTTCTTTGTCAATTTGCTGTTGATATGATGATACATTTTGAATGTCCACTTCTTCGAAATTAACTTCTACATCTCGCAATCCAGAAACCTGTTCCACTTCAATCGATTCACCGACATGTGACATTTCATCAACTTGGTATGCCACTTCTGTTTTTGTCAAGTTAGATTCTATACGACCTTTCGATTTTGTTTTCATTGCAACACACCAACCACGTTTCTCAATGCATGATGTTTGATAAGGAACATAATACAGTTGTCTTACATTATGTGCAATGATAAATGGATCATATGGCATATAACTTTTATCCATTCGAATATTCACAATACCATATTTTGAATCCACTTTTGTGCCTCTACTTGATGGATCAAACCAATCACAATAAAATAGCCCAACTTTCTTAGGAGAGGTTGAAGAATTATACTCTAACTCATATATGTGCTTAATAACCCCATAAAAATCATCTTTACCTCTTTTTGTAAGGCCCTTGACATGAATCCCACTATTTATCGTTCTTTTTCCTTCACTCCATGCATGAGTGTGGAATTTGTACCCATTTACAAAGAATGTGTGCCACTCTTTTACAAAAGTTAGAGGACCATATGATAAATCTCTTAAGTGTTGGTTTCTGATGCTTAAAAGCTCCTTATGAACCTACATGAAGCATTATATGGGGTCATTTGTACATATTAAATCTATATGGGTTTAGAATTGATAGAAAGAAAATGACATGATGTATATTTGTTCCTTAAACCAGAAATCTTTGACAAAACCGCACCAACAGGTTGGCTGAACTTTAGTTATACTTACAGTAATTTTAGAGTTATTCATTATCTGTATTGATGGCGATTAAGTAGTATATGATATTAATTGATGTGATATTTTGTAGAGTGTTGAGGCGGTTGATGAGAATTGTGAAGGGTTTGGAGAGGATGAATGCTTGATGAAGAGAACACTCGTTGCTCACGTTGACTATATCTATACGCAAAAGCATAATCCTTGAAGAAGAATAGGAAATTACTCTCTAGTGAGAATATTGCAAAAGCGCAAAATATTCAGTGAGAATGCTTATTCACAGAGAGTGGTACAGCCATCAGATCAGAGTGAGCCCCCACCCCCCCCCCAATCAATTCCTCTCGCCCTCACCCCCACCCCCAATCGTAGAGTGATGTCCTCAAACAAGAACAAAGATAAATTCCTCCCGCCCCCAATCAATTCCATATTCCACACATACAAACCAGATCACAGTCTCATTTCATTCATTGCCGAAGCACACTATTTGATCTACAGTTTCAGTACGGTGATCGAACACCAACCATCTCAAATCACGGAAAACACAAAATCTACAGAGTCAGTCCTATTCATTAATCTATGCGCATTGCTCAAATTTCAACATAAATAAAAATATTTGCGAGTTGGAGCAATGAAAGGAAAATCAAAACAATAAAAAATTAGAAACGAAAACCTGGCAAAGGAAGGTGACAAACCTGCAGCGAAAACCATGCCAAAAAGGAAGGAGCAGACGCCAACTAAAACAATGTGTTCCCACTCAGCGATTCTGCAAACAACGAATACAATGAGGAAAATTACCACACATATTATGACCCGAGAGTAGAGAAAGAAAAAATGAATCGGAATTGTACATAAAAGCGATTAAAATGACAAAGTCATTTGATTTACAGTCTTAAACGAAGAGAAAATGATTTAATGAGAAAAGGTGAGTGAGGATTCGGAATGGGAAGTGAATTAGGGTAACGATATAAAATAATATCATTTTTCATTTCATTTTATAAAAGAAATTATTTTAGTCTCTATTTTAAAAAAAAAATTGTAATTTTAGCTTAAATATATTTAAAATGTTTAAAATTATTTATTTTAAGTATTCAACAAAATTTGGTACAGTATTAATAAATAATAATATTTTCTAATAATATAAATAATAATATTAAGAATAATATTATGTTATTATTATTAATATTAATATTAATATTAAATAATTTATTTAAATAAAAAATTTTAATATAAAAAAATTTATATTATAATTATGTATTATTTTATTTTATATGTATATTATAATTACCTATTGATTTATTCTGTAGGTAAAATCAATAGATAATATTATAATTATCTACCGATTTATACTATATGTAAAATCAATAGATAATATTATCATTACCTACCGATTTATTCTGTATGTAAAATCAGTATGTAATATTATAATTATCTACCGATTTTTATCTGTATATAAAATTTGGTAGATAATTAATTAATTTATTGTAGTTATGTATACAAAATAAATGATAAAATATGCAACAAAATTTATCGTATAATAAAACCACCAATTCTTTTACAAGAGAGATATAAAATTATAAGTAAAGTATAATACAACAAATTTAATTGTTATTTTTTTAAAATGAGAATAAAATAATTTTTTAAAAATAAAAGTTATTTATGAAAATTGATATTGTTGTAAATCATATCTGTCTGTCTAACTGTTAAAGTTTATTAATTGAATAAGTTAAATATATTAAATTTTATATCAACCAATAAATTTAAATTTTAAAAATTAATGATTTATTTAATATATAAATAGATATAAACACAATTATTTCTAAAAAAAATAGTTTTTATGTCAGATAAGAAATCTTAAGAATAAATAAGATGAAACAACAACTTTTACCAAAACGATTTATAGTATGTGTTAAAAGATTATTTATATGACTAGATAATGTTATACCATTAGTTACTTCAAATAGTATTAGACTATCTAATACTTCATTAATTTCAAATATGATTTAGAGATGTGAAAGTCAATTTTATTATTTTGAACTTGAAAATAATGAGTAGTCCAAAATAGTATTTTGAACATTCAAACATTAAAATAATAACACTCATTTAAATAAAAAATATTCATATCAAGTGTCTCACTTTAAAAAGATCTAACCTTATTAATAAAAAAAAAGTTATACAAGATTTCTAACTATTACAAGAACGAAGTTGTCTATAAAAGTGAGTCTAACATGCATGAAGAAGCAATTATGACTAGATGATATTTATTATTCTTTGCATGCACATACACTTAAATTGAAATCTTTGTATATTCATACATCACCTGTAGGATAAAAATCTTTCTAAGAGAAAGTTAGTGATTTAGAAATTCTTTCTTATGAATTTGTGTTTCTCACCAATAAGTACTTACTTGTATCACTATAACAGAATAGACTTTAGATAGCAGTTTCGCATGGCTTATAATAGCGGTTAAAAACGCTATTAAATGAGGTGCTATGATAGTGTCTGAACTTTAGATAGCGATTAACTAAGATATAATAGCGGTTAATGTGGAACCGCTATTAAATCTATATTTTAGATAGCGGTTCATGCAGAACCGCTATCTAAAGTGATATTTATCAACAAGGTGTCATCATTCGCAATGGCTTGATATTGTCCATCAAATTTATCAACAAGCTTGACAAATGGAAGGAGGGAATTTCCATTCCGAAAACTTCCTAGCCCGTTTGGAAGTTCAGACAAGTCACAGTAGTAAAGCTTGTTAACCGGATCACACCCTTCTTCAATACTGAGAAGAACATACTGCACAATCAAAATAAAACAGCCAGTTTCTTTTTAGGAAATTTGAAATTGTATGCATGCATTGTCACAGTAATGCCCCTTGACAAAAGAAAATCATATTATGCCTAGCCAACTACCATGTCTGACTTGCAAAGCTACAAATTTAACATTAGTTCCTACAAATAATGCAAGAAAGAAAAAACAGCTATAGTTCATTCTAGATCTTCTCTAATGCTTTAGAGAATATTTTCTAATGGAGGAACATATTACATAGCAGTGAATTGCGTAATCCTTTTTCTGACAATAATTAGAACATTTCAAAGTTGAAGATCCAGGACTTTATGTTTAGATATGAGTAAAAAAGACCAATAAACAAAAGAAAAACATTTCCGCATGGCATAAACAATGAAGCATCATTGATATTAATATTACTAAAGCCTTGAAGGAAACAATGACATAACATAGGAGCACATTTTCGTATCTTACATGTACACATAATATTACACAGTTCCAAAGCAATGACCAAAAAATTACCTTCCCGTCCTCAGTAACACTTCCTCCAAACAAATATTTAGGATTCTCAGGATCTCTCCAACACAGAATATCTTCCGACTGATCAGTACCCAAAAAATGATAATAGAGTTCATGATAAAGGTTTGCATTAGTCTCAGATCCCAGCATCTGCTACTTCTCCGTCCCTACTTAGCAAAGCAATGTAATCAATTCAAAATTTCAATCAAGGATACATGAAACTAACCCCACCATCAACCCTAAGAATGTCCCTGATTACGTTCTTTACAAGAAGTAAACATAAACATCAATTTGAAATTTCAATCCCAGAACTAAATCCTAAAAAGAACATGAGAATAGATATGACATACTTTAGAGCTGGATAGCGGCTGTAAAAGAAACCTTTGCTATCATGCGTCCAACTAATAGAGGAAAACTTGACCTGAAACATCAATCATTAGCATTATTTTGATTTCAAATCTTTTTCAGTTAAGACATTCAACATGGTTTGTAAATCTGATATTGATACTAACCCAAGATAAAGTATCAGGCTGAACACTCCTGTCCGGAATACGCATCAGTTTTATAGTGACCCAGTCGCTTCCACTGGAACTAAGACCATAAGCCAAGAACTCAGCATCTTTGCTCACCGATAGCGTGTTGAGTGAGACAGTTCCATCTTCACTGAGCGCATTGGGGTCGAGCAAAACCTCAGCCTCAGCCTCTAAACTGTCCTGCACGTAAAGCACGCTCTGCGCCTGAAGACCCGTGTTATGGAAGTAAAAGTACTTATTCCCTCGCCTGAAGGGAGCGTTGTAAC
>BDMB01000052.1:995934-1187843 GCA_016859785.1 Macrotyloma uniflorum
GTTCGCAGGGGAGGGTTTAGGGTTTGGAGGGGAGAGGCTGGGAATCGCAGGGAGAGGCTGGGCGTGAGAGAGTGTAGAGAGAGCGCGAGGGGTTAGGGATTTTAAAATTAGGACTTTAGATAGCGGTTCGCGAAAAAACCGCTATCTAAACTACCCTTTCTTATAGCGGTTCAACCACGTAACCGCTATCTAAAGTTATGATAGCGGTTCCACGTGTCAACCGTTGTTTAAAGGCAATAGATAGCGGTTATCTAACAACTGCTATTATATCTAACTTTACATAGCGATTCCTACTCAACTGCTATTAAAATGCACTTTAGAGAGTGGTTTGTGCCTAACCGCTATCTAATATATATTTTTAAAAGCGGTTTCTCTTAACCGCTATGTAAAGTGCCGTTACGCAAACCCAATTCTGTTGTAGTGTATATCCTTTCTTTGAGAGTTCTTCGTTATAAATTTTTATACCAACTTTGTTTGTAAGTTATGAGTGATTTTGTGTACTCAAAAAATTAAAGAATGGCTTAGTGATTAAAAATATATTTGTTCTTTAACTTAGAGGGAGTTAAAAGGGTTTGTCAGGGGTATAGTATACTCGTATAATTCAAAAGAGACAAAACTTGTATAATCATTTATTAGTGGAATCTTTAAAAAATTACTTTAACGAAAATTAGACATAGCTCAAGTAACGAGGACATGGGTGAGATAATTGAAGAATAACAAGAGGAAGGACTAAGAGATTAGAAACATTTCCTTAAGTCTTTCTCAAACTTTAATTATAAATAAAAATTAGAACATATGTTTTCCCTCTTCAAAGTAGAGTTTCAAGTAATTTCTTAAACTTTATGTGTGTATTTGTGTGCAAGTTTACTGCTCAAAAGGCAAAGACATTGTTTGCTAAAGAAATTCACCTACTAAACAACTCTTAAACTATTCACATTCACGGCCCAAAGGCATATAGTTAGTTAAAGAGTATATTAGTTTCTTTTCTCTCATTTGTAACACAAATTAGATGATAATTGAATGAAGCTTTAAATGTACTCTCAACTTGTTCAAGTTTTACAAGAGGCAAGTTTATCTTTCCATCAATCTTATCTTAATTTCTTTCATGAATCAAATGATGATTTAAATTTGCATTTATCTTTCTACCTAAAAAGTGGTATTTTCTATCATTTCAATCTCTTCCATCTTTTATTTTATTTTTTTCAACTTGTTCTTATTTGTTCCACTTGTTTTGGATCCAACACATCACTTACATGATGATTCCATGAGTTGATCCATTTGCACTAAATAAAATAAATATTTTCATATTTCTATCACATGTTCACATGTTTCTAAGCATTTCAATCCATTTGTTTCCATTAAAACTTATTATTCTTGAATTGTAGCATTATTTTGAGTAAATTCTGGTTGTCTTTATTCCAAACTTGAGTTTAATCTATTTTGACCAAATAAAACTAACCTTGATTAGGAGTTATATTTACATGATCCTACATTTTTAAATACCTAAAAAGGGTTTCTATAGTCAAGTAAATTAATATAAATAAGTATTTAAAACTTTCTATTACACACTTACTCTTGTTTATTTTATTCAAATTATTTTGAAAAATCATAAATATAAGATGATACTTTATCAAATTATCTAACTCTAACCTCTTATCGTATTATCTGATATCTTGTTTTGATAAATCATTATGAACAAATTTTGAATTCTGAAGTTTATTTATGTTTAAGTTAATATCAAAACTGACTTCTTAAGATTAATTTTTTATAAGATTAGAAAAATGTTAAAATTATATCTTGTTTTGATAAATCATTGTGAACAAATTTTAAATTTTAAAATTTATTTATGTTTAAGTTAGTATCAAAACTGACCTCTTGAGATTAATTCTTTATAAGATTAGAAAAATGTTAAAAAAGCTTAGCATGCAAAACTAAAGGTAGGTTGTTTATGATGCTGATAAATTCTAAAATCAATTTTCTTAATTGTTTCAAAAATCATATAAAATTCATTGTTTATAAAAAAAATCTATTTAGATAATATGAAATTTAAATGATCTAATATTCGTTGTTTAAAAATAGAATTTAGAGAAATAGTTAAAATTTAAAAAAAAAAATCCATTTGTAACTACTCATTGTTAGTAACCTTATCACGTTTGTTAATAGAAAAAATTGTAATAAGATAAAAGTTCAACCTAAACTCTTTATCACAATATATACTTAGATATAATTTGTTCAATATATACATATTCATGGTTATAATTTATTCAGTATATAAATAATTTTTTTTCAAATATTTGAAAAAAAAAACTTAAATACCATAAATATTACAATCATCCGTTAAAAAAAATTATGATGGATGAGTACATAAAAGTGTCAAGTCACAACATAATAACCCCATCAGAATAGGTTCCTACCCAAACTATTCAAAACTATACATAAACATCTAATAAGAGAAATTTTTGTCAAAAATAGATTCATACTTCCTTGGATGAATAGACAGAAAGCAATATATCTCCTTCGTTAAACATCACCTCAAATCCTATTGTTCTTCCCATGTATATCTAGTGAGTAGGTCGATTTCAAAGTGGTCAAAGAATTAAAAGATGTATCTTAATGTTCTAGCAGTCATTTCATTTCCTCTATATGTGTAATAAGTTACTATATGGTTAATCCTTTTGTTTCTACTTAAACAAAAAGGTACATTCTAGAACATATTTATATCTATGGATATTATTGAATCTTATTCAACCTTGGAGTTATGATAAGTTTGTATAAATAGACTTATTGATATTCCCTAAAAATTTTATTAATATTATTTTTATAATGAATTTTAACTACTCTATATTTTTTCGAATGGTGATCATTTTCTTTTCTTGAAAATTTTAAGTATAAGTGTGAGTTTTATCCTATCCATATTATTTTGAACAATAAATAAATTTATACAATACGACATTTATAAATTATGCATTAAAAAAATATAAATCCACAATATCAAATATTATAATAACTATCATCATTTTCCTCTTACACTTTTTCATAACTTGAATATTATTGGGTCCTAAATATGTTGTCACCACACCTCTCAGGTCATGCTGGCTTTATGTTAGTGTGGATTAGTTGTTAGTTGATAATCCACTACATAAATACAATGCATGCGCATAAGTCTTTTTAACAAAAAGTATAGTCAGAGTACTAATAAGGAATCGAGTATAAGGTTTGTGAAAATTTCCAAACACATTATGAACGACAAGGTTGGACAATTTTAATACCTCTTCCAAGTCCCCGTAAGGTCTTAAAGACAATGTTTGTATTAATAATATTTTCTTTGTTAATGTACTTTGTTTGTTCACTATATCTCTTATATCATTGCTTTAGTTATATTGTCTTAATTATAGAAAATTCGCTATAACAATTACAATACATATTTGCTTAGTCATAAGTGTTTTACTCTCCATATCACAAAAGTTAGGTTATTTATCACCATAAAAAATGGAGAATTATTAGACTCATATTATCTAATGATTAAATTTTATTAAGTACATGAGTTAAACCTCTCAAGTTTTGATGTCAACAAGTAAGTTTAAATTTTAAGGACTAATGATTTATTTAAGATGTGAATGTAAGTTTCAATCATATATATAACAAGTATAAAGAATATTTGAATTCATGATTTTCACATATGCATAATAATTATAATACTAACCTTGATCCATCAGAACAAATTTGTGTTGACTATCTTTTCCCAATCTACCTCTTTCCGTATCTTTATTTCCCACTGTCGTTATTTGATGGCTTTCGTAAGACTCTCAGGTTTTTGCACGGCAGAGGCAGAACCCTAGTTTTCACTTATATAACCAACATCCATCAGGTTGGTTATGGTAAATTTTAATTCTTAATATTAACTTCTCATAATTATCAATATTTCCATTTAATATTATTATATCACATTAAGGCCCATAATTACATTTCATATGAATCTGGAATAATTTATTTAATTAATTCTAACATTCTCCCACTTTTTTCATGTGAAGCCATAACATTTCATGATTTAATAATTATATAAATCATACTGCGCATTTAAAGACCATAAGTAAATTGGTTTCATCATTAATCATAACTAAGGATACAGAAATAATAAAAGTCATGGCGGTTACACATCATTCAAACAACATGTTCCCTTCCATATACTACTGTATTACCCTTCTCCCTAATATGACTTTAAAGTGAGAAGTTCATAATGGGTTCAAACATAAAGTCATTCCTTCATCAACAATAACATAATTTGTTTTCCACATCATAATTTACATGTATATATATAAAAGTAGGAAAACATATATTTCAGAAACTTATACATCAATGAGCTCAGAGTATTAAATAGACAATAACAATGTCAACATTCAACATTCAACATTCACTAGTAGACATAATGCCCATATTCTTAACATGACCAGCAAATACTTTGGGCGGTAACCCTTTCGTTAAAGGATCAGCAATCATAAGATCAGTGCTAATATGTTCTATAGACACTCTATGTTTCTGAACTTCTTCTTTAACGGCAAAGTATTTCAATTCCATATGTTTAGCACCTTTGGAATACTTGTCGTTTTTTAGAAAAGAAGACAATTGCGAAATTATCACAATAAATTTTCAACAACTTGACAATACTGTTAACTACTCCAAGTCCAAAAATAAAGTTCCGCAACCAATTAGTCTGAATTGTGGCCTCAAAGCATGCCACAAATTCAGCCTCCATAGTGGATGCAGCAATGACTGACTGCTTCGCACCTTTTCATAAAATCGTTCCTTCGGCTAAAAGATACACATAACCGGCAAGTATCTTAAGACTTTCTTTGCAGTTTTCCAATTATCTAATCCTGGATTATTCTGGTATCTACCAAGCATACCAACTGCAAAACTTATATCTGGTCTCGTACAAGTTTGAGCATACATCAAACTCCCAACAACAGATGCATAAGGAATATTCTCCATCTGTTTTCGTTCCAAATCATGCTTAGGACATTGCATGAGACCAAAATTTTCTCCCTTTTGTATTGAAACGAGAGATGCTGAACATTTATCCATCTTGAACCTCTCTAAAACTTTATTAATATATGCTTTTTGAGACAAGCCTAACATTCCTTTTGATCTATCACAGAATATTTCTATTCCTATAACATAGCTTGCCTCACCCATATCTTTCATTTTGAAGTTGTTATAGAGAAACTTCTTAGTCTCACTTCATAGTCCAAAATCATTAGTTGCAAGTAAGGTGTCATCAACATACAGAATGAGAAATATAAACTTACTCCCACTGGCCTTCATATATATACACCGATCAACAGTGGTTTCCTTAAATCCAAAAGACATAACAGTATCATTAAACTTAAATACCATTGTCGAGAAGCCTGCTTAAGTCCGTATATTGATTTCTTAAGTTTACACACCATGTGTTTCTTTCCTTCTTCAATGAACCCCACTAGTTGGTCCATATAAACATTCTCTTCTACATTCCCATTTAGAAAGGCAGTTTTAACATCCATTTGATGCAACTCAAGGTCATAATGAGCTACTAATGCCATGATAATTCTAAAAGAATCTTTCTTAGAAACTAGCGAAAATGTTTCCTTATAATCAATGCCATCCATTTGAGTAAAACCTTTGGCAACAAGCCGAGCCTTATAATGTTCAATATTGCCATGAGAGTCACGCTTAGTCTTAGAGACCCATTTACACTCAACTCTCTTGCTTCTTTCTAGCAATTCCACAAGATCCTAAACATCATTTTGTGCCATTGATTTAAGCTCACTTTCATAGCATCTAGCCACTTATCAGAATTATCGCCATTAATGGCTTCTAAAAATGAAACAGGATCATTATCAATACTTAAGTCATTTTCTGACTCTTGTAGATAAACCACATAATCATTCGAAATAGCAGACTTTCTTTCTCTCTGAGATCTTCTTAATGTTATTTCTTGTGGTTCTTCTACTACAAGTTCATTGTTAATCTCAGAATCATTAATTTGTTGTTTCTCTTGATTATTGTGTGGTTCTTCAACATGTGGAACAACAATTCTTGAAGTAGAAGTGTTACCTAGAGGAACTTGTACTCTAACTTCCTTAATCTCCACATTTTGTGAAGTTTCACTCCCACTGATTTCACCATTCTCAATGAACCAGGCTTTTCCTTTTTCAACAATACTATGGGTAGGACAGTAAAATATATACCCTTTAGATTTTTCTGGATAACCAATGAAATACTCACTGATTGTTCTTGCATCCAGTTTCTTTTCTTGCAGATTGTATATTCTAATTTCAGCCTGACAACCCCAAACATGCAGGTGTCCCAAACTGGATTTTCTTCCTGTCCACAACTCAAAAGGTGTCTTTTGAACTGCCTTACTAGGAACCCTATTCAACAAATACATGGCAATTTTTAAAGCATACATCCATAACGATACAGGTAAAGATGAATCGCTTAACATGCTCCTAACCATATCTATTAAAGTTCGATTACGCATTTCTGACACACCATTTTGTTGTGGTGTACCTAGCATTGTGTATTGAGCACAAATACCATGCTTCTAAAGGAACTTAGCAAATGGACCAGGATGTTGTCCACTTTCATCATATCTTCCATAATATTCACCACCTCTATCTAATCTTACAATTTTCACCTTTCTGTCTAATTGCTTTTCCACTTCATTTAAAAAAAAAAATCTCCAATATATTCACTGCTTGAGATTTTTTTCATTCAACAAATAGACGTACCCATAATGTGAAAAATCATCAATAAAGATGATAAAGTATTTTTCTTTATTGAAAGAATTTACGTCAAAAGGTTCACATAAATCAGTGTGTATAATTTTAAGAAGCTGAGTGCTTCTTGTGGCTCCTTTCTTTGTGTGTTTTGTTTGTTTGCCTTTAATGCAATCCACATATATATTTAGATCAATAAAATCTAATTCCGGAAGAATTTCATTCTTTACTAATCTTTGCATTCTTTCTTTGGAAATATGTCCCAAACTTTATGCCACAAATAAGTAGAACATTCGTTCACTAAACTACGTTTAGTGCCAACATTATGATGCAAGGTCATAAGAGTTTCAGCATATAGATTATCAAGATTCAATAATCCATCATAAAGTGTACCGGATCCAATCATAATAGTACGCTTATATAAGCTGAAACAACCATTCACAAATCTAAAAGAGTACCCGACAACATCAAGTTTAGACAAAGAATCAACCCATAAACATGAGTCATACATCCAGAATTAATCCACCAAGTATTATGAGGAACTTCAGTTAAATTTGATTCAAAACATACGTAAGCATTATGCTCACCCTTCTTTTCGAATCAAGCTTTACGTTTTTTTGTACAATTCTTCTGGAAATGTCCAGACTTCCTAAAAATATGACATTTGTATCTTTCTTCTGGATCTTAACAGAGGACTCACTAATCTTCAATGATCCTTTGGCCTTTCCATGTTTCTTATCAAATTTCTTTCCAGCTCCTTTATTCTTCACATAGTGAATGGAGTGATTTCCTTGATTCTTAAGTCTGGTCTTCTCCAAAACCAACATACTGTGCAGTTCATGCACATTCCATTTATCTTTCATAGTATTATAGTTCATTTGAAAAAGGACCATATTTTGACGGTAATGAGTTCAAAATGAACTGTACAAGGAAATTCTCATCCACTGCCTTTCCCAAAGACTTAAGCCTTGCTGCAATATTTGTCATCTCAATGACATGCTCATGCATAGTATGAGAACCATCAAACTTCATGATGGTTAAAGTACTCATTAATGTCCCAGCAAGGGACTTATCAGCCGTTTGAGAGTGCTCTTCCACAAATTTCATAAATCTTTTAGCATTCTTAGTTATGGGAAGAACTGACTTAATGTTATTCACTATGCTCACTCGCATAAACATCATGCTAAGTCTTTTGACCTTTCCCAGGCCTTAAAATGGGCGTTCTCTTCATTGCTACTAGAATCTGTAATAGTAGCAGGTTTTTCAACCTGAAAAGCCAAATCAAGATCCAAAACACCTAAGTGAAACTGGACTTGTTCGCTCCAATCAACATAATGTAACCCATTAAAGATCGGAACAGACGCTTCAATTAATACACGGTTAACATTAATGCTTTGATTCATAAAATAAATAAATAATATAGATTCAAATAACAAATAATTTTATGCATACTAATGCTCTCCTTTAAGTGATCCATTAATACACAACAACATAATGATGCTAACAATATTAACATTATTTGGTGAGATAAACACATCAATTAGAAATACTCACTATCTTTGGATATATGAATAAAACTAATAATGCATAGTCAGTGCTAACAATCATATTCATTATTAAAAGGACAACCAATCAACCTTTGGGTGATTCAAAAATGCCTTATAACAATGAATTTCAATTAACCCATAAATAAATCATTCATAATTTAGCATCCGTTCTATGGGTAATTGAGATAAAATTTATCATTAATTTGGAATTAAATAACATAAAAATTTTGCCACTTTGGTGACTAACAAATTTATCATAAGTTAATTCCAAAACATATACAGAACTTTCATTAAACCTTGATCATGGGTAATTGAGATAAAATTTATCATTAATTTGGAATTAAATAACATAAAAAATTTGGCCACTTTAGTGACTAATAAATTTATCATAAGTTAATTCTAAAACATATACAGAACTTTCATTAAACCTTGATCATGGGTAATTAAGATAAAAATGTATCATTAATTTGAAATTAAATAACATAAAAATATGGCCACTTTGGTGACTAACAAATTTATCATAAGTTAATTCCAAAACATATATATATATATATATATATATATATATATAACTTTCATTAAACCCAATCACACCCCAAGGTTCTTGATCCAAGCAATTGTAAAATCTTACGCACATAAGGAGAAATTGAACCACAATCAGTGAGTTTTAAAATATTAATTAGATGCAAAAGAAAAATTTCCAATTGCCAAAAAATCAGATAACACGTAATCCATAATAAAAATACCAAATTGAAATGGGAAATTGAATGGGCAGTACCAAAACACAAAAATGAATGCGCATTGCCAAATTGAAAAAATATTACATCATCAGCAGCGGAATATCATTAATTTATTTATCCCTAATAAGATTAGGGTTTATAAAACGTTCATAATTTTTTGGAAATCATTATTTAAGAAAAATCACAAATTCAACAACCATGCTCTGATACCACATGTAAGTTTCAATCATATATATAACAAGCATAAAGAATCTTTGAATTCATGATTTTCACATATGCATAATAATTAGAATACTAACATTGATCCATCAGAACAAATTTGTGTTGACTACCTTTTCCCAATCTACCTCTTTCCGTATCTTTATTTTCCACTGTCGTTATTTGATGGCTTTCGTGAGACTCTCAGGTTTTTTCACGGCAGAAGCAGAACCCTAATTTTCTCTTATATAACCAACATCCATCAGGTTGATTATGGTAAATTTTAATTTTTAATATTAACTTCCCATAATTATCAATATTTTCATTTAATATTATTATATCACATTAAGGCCCATAATTATATTTCATATGAAATATATCATTGGAATAATTTATTTAATTAATTCTATTAGTAAAAACAAACCAACAACTTTTATTAGAATATTTTATAGTATAGGTACTCAAAAGGCCATCTATGTATACTAGATTATGCTATACTATCAATCACTCCAAATAGCATCAAACCATTTAATAATGTTTTACTATTTTCATAAATGATTTAGAGATGTGAAAGTCAACCTTCTTATTATAAGCATGCAAATAGTGAGTCAACCTTCTTATTATAAGCATGCAAATAGTGAGTAGTCTAAACACCATGATTTGTAGGAGAACATTAAAGCATTAGAATAATAAAACTCATGCTAAAGCATAAACATCCATGTTAAATACCTCTCACAGTAAAATGGATTTGACCTTGCCAAATAAAACTAAAGTTGCACCAAGATTTTTAACAGTTACAAACTTGAGGTTGCCTATAAAAGAATGAGTCTTGCATGCATGAAGAAGTAGTGACTACACGATAATTATTACTCCTTGCATGCACATACACTTATGTTGAAATTTTTTGTATATTCATACATCATTTATAAGATAAAGTCTTTCTAAAAGAAAACTTAATGATTTATAAATATTTCCTTGTGAAATTTTTGTTTCTCACCAATGAGTGCATATTTGTATACCCTCTCTTTGAGAATTCTTTGTTGTGAATCTTTATACAAACTTTGTTTGAAAGTGGTAAGTGACTTTATGTATTCAGAAAAGTCTAAAATGACTTAGTGATTAAAAAAATATTTGTTCTTTAACTTAGGGGTTAAAGGGTGTTCAAAAATGGCATAATATACTTGTGTATTGTATAATCTTCATTTATTAGTGGAACTTTTAAAAAAACTACTTAAAGGAGAATTGGACATAACTCAAGTAAAACAAATCAGTATAAACAAGTGTTTAAAACTATCTATTACATGTCAACTATATTCAAACTATTTTGAAAAATCACAATACTTTATCAGATCATTTAACCCTTGGTCAGATTATTTGATATCTTATTTTGATAAATAATTGCAAAAAAGATTTGAACTCTATTTAAATCTCCCATTTTTAGAATTCATTTGTTTTAAGTATGATCATCATATCACAAGACAATAACTTCACTAATTACTCTTTAAAAAGAGAATAATATCAATTTTTATTCTTAAACCTATATATTGAGTACAAAGTGAGACTTTTTAAAGAAATATTATATGTAGAAATTACTAATTCAGTGTGTCATTTTCATTTTTGTTACATATATATTATATTCTTAATTAATAGGGAAGAAAAAGAACAACTTTTGTATTTTTCTTTCTTGTAATCCCATAATTTCTCCTTACACTCCCATACTTTTAAGAAAATAATATTATCCTATAAATTTTATTTGATTACGAGATAAAATAGTTTTAAGAATATAATTTTTGAAAAATTTATAAACTTAGTAATATGTGAATGTATTTCAAAGTGTTCGAAATTATCTATCCAAAATATTGTAGAAAAAATATAAATTTTGGAATGAACAATTTAAAATATTATAAAAAAAAAAATAAAAGTCCTAAAATGGACAAAATATTCTAAAAATAAATAATTTTGGAATAAACAATTCAAAATATATAAAAGAAAATGTTAAGTTTCATATTAACTTATATAAATTTTATTTATATAAATATTTTTCTTAATACCTAAATTCAAACCACTCTTGATTCAAGTTAAATCATTCACATGCAGGGGTGGAGTCAGGAATTTTAGGTAGGAGGGCCGGACCAGGTCGAATCAGGTCAGACCGGATTGGGTCGGACCGAGTCAGAGTAATTAAAAAAAATTAATATATATACATTAAAATAAATTATCACGTAAAAATAAATATAATAAATAAAATTATTAATAAATTATAAATCATTTACATATATTTAAAATCAACATAAATAATTATATATAAAATCAAATATATATCTGGTACATTTAATTTTTTAATTGTACTCGACGATGTTTCATATTATAAAAATCATCAATTATCATAAAATCTAACTCAATCTCATAAAATCATCAATTATCATATATTTTTTTTTAATTGATGATATTTATTAAAAAGATATATAATATAAATATAAAAAATGATAAAATATTTTCTTTTATATATAAGATTATATATTTGATTATTTAAAATTAAAAAAAAATATTTAAATTTAATTTATATATAATATTTTTATACCATATTATGAGGGGAGACGAAACAGGAAGGTTAGGAAGTATATATTTCCTAATTTAATTATAATTTTATATAATAATAAAAAAAATTCAAAATATTGGGGGGGCCGAGGACCCCTGGCTCGGCCCCGGTTCACATGGTCATAATTATAAAAATATCACCAAAATTTCGATATTAATAATGTAGCATTATTCTAGAAGATATTTACATGTATAAATAAATTTAAAGAATAACGATATAAAAATTTAAAATTTCTACAAAATACTTATTTAAAAAAAATATATAATGAAATTTATTATTAAGAAACTACTTTTAAATTTATACATAATTTAGTTTAAATTTAAAATAAAAAAGAATGAAATATGAACGAGAATATTTTATAAAATATATAAAAAAATGAGATTAAAAATGATTAACAAAAGAAGAAATGAAAATAATGCTTAAAATTTTAATCTTAAATAGAAAAAAGTAAAAAAAAAAAAAAAAAAGGCATGTAGGAAAACTATGGTGACATAAAGTAAAAGAAAAAAGGCATGTAGGGAAAATAGAGGATAAATGTCCTAAAAAATAATAGTTAAAAATAATTCATAAAATTAAAATGTTTGGTGGATCAATCTCTTCAAAGAGTTAAAAATAATAGAAATCACAAAAATGGAGGATCAGTTTCATCACTAAGTATACAATTCTAAACTTTTTTTTTTCACAAATCAACTTAACTAATTTAACTGTTTATCACAATTTAAAAAAATAATAATTAATAACATAATTTAAAAAATATTTTATTATTTTATTAATTATAAAAACTAAATTAGTCTCTTTAATAAAACAATTTAATCAATCATTAAAACTAAATTGATAATTTATTCTATTCGAAAATTAAATTCTCATCTTCTCACACTCTCCACTTTGAACATTTTCCATATAAATTTTTTTCTTACAATTGGATGTACATTTCTTCTTAGATACTTGTTTTTTTTTTTTTTTCAAACTCTTTTTTCTCTCTCTAAATTTTAACAATATTTTGAAAATATTATCAATAATTAAGAATAACGTTAAATTCAAAATTTAAAAAATCAATACTACATTTAAATATTCTAAATTTTTAATAAACTAAAAAAATTTTAAAATACTGATAATAATATAATGGATTTGCTTTCCATCTAAAAAATAGAAAATAAAAATCATTGAATTTGTGGTTGTTTATTTTCATTCACGTCGTGGTCGAGTAATTGTAAAAGCTGATAAGCGAAAACTTCAGGAGGAGAATGTTCCTCTGAATCGAAGCCCCTGCTTTACCCACCCACTTCAACAAAAGGTCACTCTCCATTTTCTTCCGTTCCAGTTTCACTTTCTTTCTGTTTTCCTTTTACCTCTGAATTTCGTTGAATTTTTTTTCCTATATGTTGTTTTTCCCTGTTTGGTCGATGAGTTTTTTGTTATTTTCTTTCATCTCTGGTTGGAATTAGACTAGTGATGTTATAAAAAACCCTCGATTAGATGCCAACTGTGTCAAGGTCAAAGAATTAGGGCGTGGCCTGATAGACTTGGTAGTTGTAAAATTCATAGCCTGTTTGAACAAGGATCTCCTTCTAGGGTAGAAAAAATAAGAAAAAAAGATATATATTTCTTAACAAGTTAAAAGTAGCTATATGAGGGAGTTTCTATATATTAGATGGATAAGTTAATTTTAAGTTATTGAGAAGCTAACTTTAAGTTTTCTTCTATTTGTCTTCTATTTGTTTGTTTTAGAAGTGCTTCGGGAAAAGCTCATTCAAACATACCCTTAGACCTGTACTGTTTGTGAAACAATAGAGCTGAGGGGATTATGTATATAATGTTTCTTTATTTACATTACAATGCTTAATGGAGAAAAAAAAAGTAGTAATAATAATTCAATTAAAAGATGTATCGGAATTTTGCTCAATTGGTTGCGATGATCATGGAGGTTGGTTCTGATTATATTCTGTCAATTTAACACACGTTTGTGTTTTAGATACTCCTTTCTTGTTCTCTAAATGTATAGTTTTTTAGGTATTTAGCTTTGTTTCAATTTAGATTTGGAGTCACGTTAGACCATCCAAATGATAGCATAAGAAAGCCAAGTAGAAGACAGTCCTTTTTTGGCAATTTTATCTTTGTCATTTAGGTATCTCTGCCTAATGTATTTAATTTTCTATTATTTGTATTTGTATACAATTGGAGTTATTTGTTGATAACTGATCTATGTAGTCGACTTAGTAGGAAGAGACTTTCATTGTTGTTTGTTGTACAATCAGAACTATTTAATAATATTGTTAGTCCTTGTTTACCCTAAGGTGGCTTTTGGGACAAGGAATGTTTGAACATTGTTGGGAAATTGGGATGGGAATAAAAGTTTCTTATGTTTGATAGAATAGAATAAAAATACTTCTGGGGACAAGAATCATATTGCAGATAATTTAATTTCCAGTTACGTAGTGTAGTTAAGAATGAAATAGTTTTTTACCTAGTGCCACTTAAATAATAGGTACTATGAAAATGAATGAGTATCCTGGTGGCATAAATCCCTCTAAGTTTAAACTATAAACTTCTGAAATCATCAAATTCAGATAATTCTAGCTGACTTAAACTCAATTTGCCATATTGTGCTTCAAGCTCAGTAGTTTTGGTTCATTGTTGACGAGAAAATGTTTTATGATGTGAACTGTTTTTCATGGAAGTAGTCAACTACATTGATATCTTAATTGAATAGAAATATTTCACAGTTAACTAAATTGTCTTTTCAGCTGGCTAAAATCCCTGAGAAACTAGACTAAAATTCTAAGAATTTATAGCTGCCTTGTTTTTAGTTCATGCTGGGCTGTCTAGTTTTGTATTTCAGCATTTTTGCTTACTTTGATATTTAAGCTGAGTGATTTGTTAAAAATTGAAAAAAAAAAAAAACTAGCTAAATAATTTAGATTACTATGCCATCCTAATGATATATATTAACCAACTGCTTGTACTTATTGATCTGATTCAGTGCTATTTCGGTACAGTGACACCTGTTTCATATAAAAGATTTCCCTTTGCTTTTCTTTGTTTGTCATAGAGCTGGGAGTGTTGCCCTAGACCTACAGGGAAGCCCAAGGTGTGAAAACGAGGAGATGTGGTGTCAATGCGTGTAATTGAATTGCCAATAATGAAGTTATTTGCATGTTCAGTAATGCAGGTTCAAATCAGGGGTTGTTTGTTTATATTATTCAATAACAGAAAATAAATACAGAAGGAAACCGATCCTAAACCTTCCCTCTATACCCCCAATACCTGTCTCATGCATTTGGCAATTCAGTTACACGCACCACCACCACATCTCTTTTTAACACCTTTGGCCTTCCCTGTAAGTCTAGGCCAACACTTCCAGCTCTATGACAAACAAAGAAAACCAATATCTGTCCTACTGCCACTGAGCTCCTACAGAGAGTCTAATACCCTCTACCCATAACAGAATTCTCCCAAAAATCTAGATATCACTCTCTCCTAAACATTCCCTATATAACCCAATACCTGTCTAACGCATTTGGCAATTCAGTTACACCCACTGCCACCTCATCTCCTCTTTTCACACCATGGTTCCTTCTAACACCCTCCAAATCTTGGGCCTGCCCTGTAAGTCTAGGCCCACACTCCCAGCTCTATCAGTTTGGCTTAGCAAATAGTGCCATTCTTTAAACCTTCATCAATTTATATGACTGTTACTATGAAATCTGCCTAAGTTTCTGTTTTTCACCTTGATTGCATCTGTTACACCTGAAGTACATATTCCATTCTTTCCTTTATTGCTTGTTAAGAATTGGTTAGCCAAGAAAATGTAAGTGAAACTGAATAGTTTTGAATCTTAGTTTTATCTTCTCGTGGGACATCTTCTTTAACTGAATGTGTCATTTTTGAAAACAGTACTATGCAGAAGTCCTGCAATTCACTTTGCTCAGGTCTCTTGAACAACCCTTTTATTTGTTTTTCATTTTTCCTTTTAAATTGTTAGACTTACACACTCTCTTCTTAAGGTGGCACTCAAGTTGGTGATGTATGCTTTCTTATCACATTACTCTCTCACTCCAACAGTCCACAATTTCTAGATTTTGGAGGTTAACAGTGTTCGTAATTAACTCTTTGCTGTCTTAACTTCAGGGAACGAGAACAAAGAGAGTAAAACCCTTTAGAGTGTCAGCAGACTAGAATGAATACAGGAATGGCTTCATTAACTCAAGTCCATTATAAAGTACATACCTCAACTTTCAGGGGGGTGCATTCTAGAAACCAAGGATTATTGAAATCTGGAAAACTATTCCAACTCCCAGGATCCGCCTTTCCTAGTATACACATTAACCAATCCCGCATATGCTGCACAAAGGTAACCCCATGGGAGTCATCACCTGTCACATATGCTCCTACTGATAATCAAAGTGATAAGCTTTTGCCGCAAAGTGCCAATATATTTGAAACTCTTGAATCTAGTAAAACAGCTGACTCATCAACAGCAAATGCTGAAGGGGTTGTAGAGACAAGATCTCAGCCAGGCCTGGAGCTTCAGTTTTTCAAATGGCCATTGTGGCTTCTGGGCCCTTCTGTTCTCCTTGCAACTGGCATGGTCCCAACATTGTGGTTACCAATATCATCGATCTTTCTCGGCCCCAATATAGCCAGCCTGCTTTCCTTAATTGGACTTGATTGCTTATTTAACCTTGGTGCAACCCTTTTTCTTCTCATGGCTGACGCTTGTTCACGGCCGAAGAATCCAACAGAAGACTGCAAAAGCAAGGCTCCCTTCAGTTACCAGTTCTGGAACGTTGTTGCAACTCTTACTGGATTTATTATTCCATCCTTGTTGATGTTTGGATCTCAGAAGGGCTTTCTCCAACCTCAACTACCTTTCATCCCTTTTGCAGTTCTACTCGGTCCCTATCTTCTTCTTTTGTCAGTACAGTTTCTGACTGAGATGTTGACTTGGCATTGGCAATCACCAGTATGGCTTGTTACCCCTGTCATTTACGAGTCTTACCGCGTCTTGCAACTAATGAGGGGATTAAAGCTTGGAGTTGAGCTCAGTGCACCAGCATGGATGATGCATACAATTAGGGGGCTGGTTTGCTGGTGGGTGCTAATTCTTGGTCTGCAGTTGATGAGGGTTGTTTGGTTTGCTGGCTTAACTGCGCAAGCTCGTAAGCAGCAATTGTCTTCTGATACTTCTAGTACCCGCGATCATTAGTGATTAATACAATTGTAAAATTATTCAGAAAGAGACAAATTATAAATTAAGTAGACGTGGTTTAAGTTTAGTTACGGGTGTTTTCCATCCCACCCCATATATCATAATGATGTTGGTACACATAAAATAGATATATACACAAGTAAATAGATATTTGTTTTTGTTTGTATTATCTTCAATTTGTGAACAAACTGGTTTCTATACCTCAATTTATCAAGATGGAAGAACTTTACAGTGGTTGGTTCAAGGAAAACTTATTTATAATTTTTTGATAAATTATAGGTAATAGTATAACTTGTATTAATTACGTGTTATTTTTGTATTTTCTATATAGAACTTATTATCCATGATGATGATATCTAGATTGAGTCTACACGTATTCCTTTCATAAATGACAGATCAGTCTTGTCTGTTTTTGTTTTTGCAGTATTCCAGCCTTTCTTCCTGCTCTGTTAATCACTAATCTGCTTCTTAATCAGAATCTTGATAAATAACAGAACATAGGACAAGTGATTTTTGTTCTCTATCTTAGATGTGAATATAAAGATTCATTTATAGATAGGAGCGATAAGAAACTGTGAACTGTAAATTTTAGGCTAGTTGTTTTTGTGAACTGTTGCATTAGGGGGAACATCTGGGTCTTCCACTCTACAGAACTCATTTTTATCTTTTGAGTTCAAAGGATTTGCATTTTATCATGGTGTATTGTACTGAATTATGGGACAAACACTTCCGAATATAGAAGGCAGAACCAAATTTTAGAAATCAGAAAGCTGTTTTTAAAATTTTTTATAAAACAAGGGTCAAAGTCTTTATTTTATTTTTATTGTTATTTTCGGGCCAAACATTGTGATGTTCATACTTGCTTTTGCATGTTAATAGGGTATTCATATTGGAATGACTCTGAATGGACGGGGCTTAGTGAAAAGTCCCAAGTGAAGTTATATTTATTATTAGTCTTGGTCATAATTGAGAAAACATGTTCCTTCAAGGGTTAGGTAAAATGCAAGCATCTTCAATCCTCTTTTTTAATTAGTAATGGACTCAGTCAGTATAACACGTCTATTTTCAATCCTCTTTTTTAATACTTACTGTGCAGAATTCCTAAAGATGTATCTATAAATGAAAGCTAAGATAGGAGAGCAGAAAAAGCTTCAAGGTCCAATATACTACTTCCAACTTTCATACAGGGGAAAAAATATATTTTTACCCACTCATAGGACACATAGGGTTACTTTTAGACTTTTTCACCAAAATGGGGTAATTTAATTCAAAATTTAAAAAAGTGGGTAAGTTTAATTTAATGTATAAGTAGTGTTTTAAAACAGAAATTGTTTTTTCAAATAATTTTTTTGTCTTTTACAAAATTTGACAGAAATCATCTCTGTATTCATCACTTTAGTATTAATATTTAATATAAAAATATAGAAGTCATGAAGTTTATCATGACTTCACTGTGTTAGGAAACAAGCTATTCTTGATTATGATTTCATATGAATGCAATTGGTTGAACATGAAGTCATTTATAATCATTGTTCAAATAATCAAACTCAACGTGGTTGTTTATAGTCAACTTTTTAACAACTTTGGCATTGAAATAGGTTCAAAGCTTTTACAATAATTTAATTAATCATGTTTTTCATATTAAATTTTGTCACAGTACAACAGCTCAAATATATTGACCAAGTAGTGACAGAAACAAACAAAAATATATTAACTAAATCTTAAGGACACTATTTAAGAAATTAAAATTTAAACACATTTATTAAAACATATAACTTTTAGTGTCATATATATTGAGTGCTATAATTTTGAGTCAAAAATATATTTATTTAATTTCTTAAACCAGTACCAAAGTCAATTTTTAATAATGCTGAACAAAACTAAAAAAGAAAAATAAAAACAGAGAATTAAATCAAGAACCCTAAGTTTTAATTAAAAATAAAAGACAATTATTATTATTACTGTACAAATCATTCCAACTACAAGCAGTTTCCCTGTACAACATTATTATTCATGAAAACAATAATTAGGTTGTTATTAAAAAGTTAATGAAGAGAATTTGTGAAAGGAAAAAGTCATTCATTATATTTTGATAAATACAAATTTTTATAAAAAGATATATTAATATTTTGACTATGGAAAAAAAAAAAAAAGAGTGAATGTTATAAAGTATCTAAATCATTATTCATTAGATGGCATCTAAGGTACACCACATGTTCATAACACAATTAAGGACAGTTGTTGAATATAACAATTATTTAATGGAAAATTATGATTTTTGACAAACAACTCATATAGCAAAGTCAGGTATGTTATTTTATTATAAATCCCAAGCCCGCTTCCAATCAATGAGGATGATGCAATTATTTTTTTTGAAGGATATTTTCTTGAAATTTTCACTTTTTGAGTAATTTGTATGATGGTGAAAATGCTGAACAAGTGTTCTTGACTCTCTTATGTTTTCTTGATTTTGATAATTTTTCCCTAATTTACATTGGAGAATTTGAATTTTCTTCATGTTGTATGAATGTTTCCCCAAAAGTATTAATAAAAATATGAAATTAAGGATAAAAAATTCAATAATTAAACCGGTTTAACAAAATATGTTTTTACATTCTTTTAATGATTTAATAATATATTCAATATAAAATAGGTTAATTAATAACTATAAATTTCTTAGAAGTTATAAACATAATATAGGCAAGGTCATGAGTAACTAAGTTGAAAAAAAAAGTAAAAAAAAAAAGTAAAAAATAAATAAATTTAAATGCTTATTTTTTTTTAATTCTTAACTAGTAAACGATTTTATCCAATTCCATTAATTTTAATCTAAATCTTTCTTTACAATCTTATCTGATTTTCATAACATTGATATGTACCATTATCCGATAAAATTTAATGTAACATTTTTCATGAAAATCCCTATGGACAACCAGTGTGTCTTGGAAATCATTTTTATAATCCTCACATAAAGCAAAAATTATAGTTTCTTTGTCATTAGAAAATTTGATTCAGTCTTTAAATTATTTTTAAATGTTGAATATACAATGGCACGTTTTTAATAAAAAGATGGGTGAAAATTATATAGTGTAAATTCAAAAGGCTGTTTTAGAAATGAGGTAAAATATGTTTTTTATTCTTAATAAAATAAATATATTAAAATAAATTTTTTTATTAATTTAATTTTATAAAATTTAAATATATTATTATAATTCAAATTTTTAATAAACTCTAAAAAGTTGGTGACATGATAAACTAATGTGATGACGTGGAACTCTTATTTGTTCTTGAAGATGAGAATCACCTAAATTAATGATTATGTGAGTTTTTTTTTTTTTTATCTCTTCCATTTATCACATCATTACTAAAATTTATTAAAAATTTAGATTAAAATAATATATTTAAATTTATAAAAATTAAATTAGTATAAAAGACTTTATGAAAATTATTTTAATATAATACAAAGTAGATTCATGAAGTGGGTGGAAAGCCAAATCAATGTCTTTAAATTTAGGGATGGTTTAGCTAATGCATATTGCTTCATTTTGACCCACCCATAACTTCTCAATTCACATCCTCCTTCCTTCTTCATTTTACCTTATATGTTTTATTTTCTCTTAACAAATTATTAAATTTTTATTTTTTTTAAATATTTTCTTTATTTTTTATCCACTAAAGTTTAAAATCAATATGTTTAACTTTTACTATCATTTAATATTTGATAACTATTGCTTATTAAAATGTCTCTTAAGTGAATTTTTTTAATCATGTTATCAGTGATAAAATATTTATTAATTTTACTGATAATTATTTTCTGTTAAAAAATTTAACTAATAACTTTTAATAGATATTTTTTTAATCGCACTTTTTTATTTATAAAACATCAATAATCGTTTATTATGAGAAAAAGTGGGAGAGACGAAAAAAATATAGATAGTTTGAAATATAAGAAAAGAGAAATTACTTTAAAAAATGGTTAAAAAATCATCATAGAAAAAATAAATAGAAAAATAATATATTATTCCATATATTTCATTTATATATATATATATATATATATATATTTTAACTTAATCTTCCATTTTTCTTAAATATAATGTTTTGGGTTGGGTGAGATGTTGGATGAGTTTTAAGGTCAGGAAATGGAAAAAAGTATTTAAATTTGTTTTTTTCTAAATTATTTCATTTTTCTTAAATTTCAGATTTCATATTTTCTCTCTCTTCTTAAGTGCTGTCTCAAAGTTCCCCAAAGTCTTTTAACTTATTTTGGGAATTTCTCCTTCATTCTCTATTTTTTTTTTTTTAATCTAATTACTAGTAAAAGAACACATTTCACCGATTAAATTCTACGATTAGGTGAGTTCTTCTCAATACCAAATCTTAGGATTCTGGGTTAGGGGTATTGGGTAGATTATAGTAAATCTTAGAAATTTTTTATGGTTAAGATAGTAATTAGGACATTTTATGTGATTAGATCATTAGGATAGTTTGTAACACCTGAAAACTCTTTGAACAATCAATTTTTACTTGAATTATAAGGTAAGAGAAGCTAATTATGTTAAACTTTTTAGAATTAGGGATTTGTTTCTTATGTTAAATTGTTCTTGAAAAATTGATGGAGATTATATAAGATATGTGTTGAATTGGAATGTATGATTGGTGGAAATTGTGTGAAACATGTTTAGAAACATTAGAATTGCTTGAATTGCATTGCAATTTGGTTAAATTCTTAGTTCTTGAGATTGCTTACATTGTATGCAAGATCTTTCGCTTGAGCAAATGATTTTCACTCAAATGACTAGCTTTGGAGTTGCTCTCGGATGCGTTTTTGTTCAAGTGAGACACCTTCACTTGAGTGAAAGTGCCCAAATCTAGGTACTGCTCTCAGGTGGATTTTCACTTGAGTGAGGGAAGCTTCGCTTGAGCGAAAATATTCTAGATTAGAATATGCTCTCGGGTCCATTTTTGCTTGAGCGAGAAGAGTCCTTAGTTTAAAATAATTAAGGAATAATAAAAACCCATTGAATTAATACATGTGGAAATCAATTAGATATTGTAATGGGTTAATTTATATAGGATGTTGTAGAATTATAACGAATTAGATTGATAAATGGATGTTTGAAATTAGGTGGTTATCAATGTAGGATTGTGTTGCATGAGTGATTATGATGTGGTTTCTAATGTTGTGAAAATGATTAACAATGGTGGATAATTTGAATCATGAAAAAAATATGAAAATGGATATAAATGTGTTTATTGAATTGTGAATTATTGAGAATGAAGAAATGTGACTGGATACCTTTGTAAATGAATGTAGTACATATGAATGTTTATTAAGAATGAAATATTTGATTTAATGAATGCACAATGATTGAAGATAAACGAATGAAATGGGAAGAGTGGACAATGTCTATGACCCGATGACAAATAGCATGACAGATATTAGTCTCTAAGATAAGGATTTCATATATTAATCTTGATGAGTTTATCTTGCTTTTAGATGTCTTACAAATATTTAAATAGAAAAAATCTTCGTATTGTAAATATAATAATGTGAATTTTATGAAATTGTGATGAATTGAATTATAATTATGTTTGAGATAATATTAAACTATTTTATATTTGAGTTTGATTTTATTTATATTAATTTATCTTTATTAGTTGTGTTGTGAATTTTTTTATTGTTACGATAATATTTTCACGTGGAAATAGTTATTATTACATGTAAAAATTATAAAGAATTATGATAATTTTAAAAAATTTGAATTGAAACATATAGATGATTTTTTTTAATTTGAAATTATATTATCATAGAATGTCTTAACTAACATTGTGAAAAATTACTGAAAATGTTACTTATTTTATTACTGTGTACTTTGCAGATTTTACATTTTTCTTATATCTTTCTACAAACTAGTATAATCGTTACATTAAACGTTCCCTTATATTATAATAATAAAAGGATGAAAATAAAAATAATAATTTTATATTTAAAATAAAAATACTAATCATTATTATCATAATATTTAATATTTATTAAATTACTTAATCTTTAAAAATAATTTTTATCTTAATCTCTTCCATTAAAAAAATTTATTTAATTTATTTTCCTCATCTCTTCTTTTTTCTTTAGTCAAATAGCTTTTATTTTTACCTTTTTCTCATTTCATTTCTTTTTTTCATTATCTCTTTTTCTCTTATTTCTTTCCTCTCTATCAAATCTTAGGTAACAAAAACAAATCTAATTTCACTGATACAAACAAATCTTTGAATCCATAATTTTTTTTCAGTGGCAAAAAATTATAATGAAAAAGTATTTTAAATTCTTACAAAGTACATAATATTACGATAAAAAAAATTCAAAATATCTAAAACTCTTACGATTACAGTTATTTTTTATGCATTTTATATTTTAAAAATGTTATATTATTTTCCATATTAATACTATAAAATGTTAGAAAAGAAGTTATAAATTTAATATTCTCTCTTCAAACTTTATTATTTTCTAAATTAATTTAAAAAAAAAAAACTTATGAAAGAGTATCACTAAATTTTTTTATGGAAAAAAAATTATTAAATTTGTTCAAATAAAAAATAGCTTGTGAGGGAGATGGTCTCCATAATATTGTACTTGTACGTGTATCTGTGATTGCTCTCAAGTAATGATAAGTAATATTACATATACGATATTATATCAAAACGTGACTTTCAATAATAGTTATTATTTATTATCTTAAAAAATATTATAAATTAAAAATAATAATTTTAAAAAAAAAATTTAGAGGATAAAATATTGAAGTTTTTTTTTTTTTTACAATGCCATAAAATAAAATAAAATAAAATAAAAACTTATTCTACATGAAAAAATAATATCAAATTTTAGACAAAGAAATTTTAAAATATAGACTTTAGAGATTAAGACCAAACTTTACCCATTTAAAAATATTTAAACTAAAGATAATCAATGCATGCATAAATTTGTTTTGACATTGCATGACAATTAGTCATACTTCAAAGTTTTTCTAAAACCTAATATATTGTGCTTAGCATAAGAGTTGGAGCATGTGCCTAAAACATTATTTTTACATTACTAAACAAAATACTCCATATAAAACCTACCAAATCATTATTAATCATCATTATATACTAGGAAACTCATTTCATGCATTAATATCACCAAATAAAAAAAAATCATATCAAGCATGTATTTTCACCAAACTCTTAAAACTCAATATTTCATGCAATCTAAAGTAATAATTATCTATATACCACATGCCTCTCTACATATTCTAAGCATTATATAATAACATAATGAAACAATCAAACAACCAAAACAACAAAGGAAGTAAACTCATGGCTTGATGCACAAGGTAGGTTGATGACAAAGCTTTAACAATGGAGAGGTGATCCAAGCTCCTTAAATTTTCAATAGTTAAGGAATATTATAGCTTTGATTTTTAGTTGAGTGTTGCTATTTAAAGAGAGTTTAGGGTTTTTAAAACATGGCACTGAAAGGTTGTTTAACATAGACTCTCCAACACAAATTTAAGAAGAAAAAAGTAATCACTTTACATTTTAAAACTAAAAAAAGTTAATAAATAATTAAGGATTTAAAACTCAATTGTTCTTTTGAAATGAAAAACTCTCATTTCGGATAAAAATTTTGAGATTGATTAAAAAAAAATCTTTATATTTTAACTCCTATTTAACTAAATGGATGGAGTATTAAAAATATTGTATTAATTAGATATAAGATCAAATTAATATATATAAAATAGATATAAAATCTCACCTTATCAAACCAATTTTATGAAAATGAGTTAAAATTAAAAATTTATTTTGATTATGATATCAAAATTTAATAAGAATAATTTAAACTTAATAAAATTTACTTTTATTATAATATTAAAATTTAAATTTTAAGACTCTTTTTCTTTAACTCCTCTTTTACAAAAGAAACATTAATTATATAATATTATTATTTAATAAGTACAACATGTTTTTAGTTCATGTATATATCTTTATATTTTTTACATGTTTCTATTCAACTCAAATATGTAAGTTTTGTAAATATAATTACAAATAATGTATCCTTGTTTTATTTGTAATGAATCCTTATCTCTTCCAACTTCATGTCCATGGAACAGCTCAATACATCTAAAAATGCACTGTTTCATGTTAACATGAATATTTAGGTGACATCATAAAGTTAATGCAGAAAAGAGTGGTTAAGTCTTTAAAATATTAGGTGACATGATATACAGAAAAGCATTATAAGAATATAATTTTCAACTGAATAAGAACCTTCATCAGGACATGAATTTAATTACAAGTTTGTGTGCCAACAAATATTTGCATCCAATTGAATGTATCATTATTAATTTCAAAGATATGACAATCAATTCAACCACATGAATACCTTTCTACCAATAATGTACCATGCCAATTTCTTTTCCTCAATTTTTTTATTTTTTTTTTTGCATTTTTTTGCTTCTCTGTGTTCTCCTCAACTCCAATTTGGCTACATTCAAATTTGTTCAACACTATCCTACATCCTTCAATTTCATTAACATTTTAACCTACAATAAAAAAATTATAAATGTACTATTTAATGTTTATAGGAACTTAAAATTGCAAATTTTAAAAAATTTTAAAAAATAATAATAAATGTTCGGTCAAAAATTATTATTTGTTTAGAAATCTTACAAACAACTTTTTTATAACTACTGTAAATTGAAACAAAACCTTCAAAAAAAGAATATATACTTTATTTCAACAAACCAACAACGAATAATATCAACCTTGGAAAAAAAAGAAGTAAATGAAAGAAAAAACAATTACACAAGTAAAAAGACACATTTTTATTTATCTTCTTTATATATATATATATATATATATCTATATATATATATATAAATTTAATTATATTAATTTTTAAAATTTAGTATGAAGTCTTAATTTTAAAACATATTTTGTAATTTCTCAAATTTAAAGTTATTCAAATTTACTATTTAGGAATTAAAAGCAGTTTAAAAAAAAAATAATTCTTCAAATTTAATATTTAAAAATTAAAAAATTAAAAACAAATTTTCAAAATTTGAGAGATTAAAATGATTATCTAAATTGAAAATGAATAATCCCAAATTTTACAATATATATATTTTGAGGATCAAATAACTAATTATATACTTTAAGAATACTATTATATGTTTATAATATCATAATATATTATTTATTTTTATTTGCTTAGACAGAATCAGATCATTCAATTAAAAATACAACCCACGGTATTACATCACATTAAACATGAAGAAGGACTTCTAAAGAAACAATGATTTTTCTTTTTTAATATTAGAGTCAATTTAGTCTCCTACCGTATTAATTTTTTTCCTGTTTATTTATTTTTTTAATCATAAATGTGGGACCAGTTAATATGGTCATGATTTTGAAGATGGAAATGACGAAAGTACCCTTTCATTCGATGCTTTGTAAGTAAAATATTTCCTAAGATCAGAGACAGACACAAAGTGTCCCACGTTTTGCTTTGCAAGTTGTGACTCTCTTTACCTACGACAACCGTTTTCGTTGGCCGGAAAACCGACATTGATCTCTCTCTCCGCCGATCCCTCCGCCATGAGTTCCACCGAGCTCCTCCACATACAGCCCCAAGAGCTTCAGTTTCCCTGTGAGCCTCTTCAGATTCAATAAAGACTTTTATTTTTCTCTGCAAAATTAAAATATTTGGCTTTTGTCTTTGGTTTCTGCTTGTGGGTCTTGTTCTAATTTTTTGTTTTTAATTTTCTGGGTTTTGGGTTTGTGAGAATAGTTGAATTGAGGAAGCAGATCTCATGCTCTTTGCAGTTGGCTAACAAGACAGACAACTATGTGGCTTTCAAGGTTCCAGTTTTAATCTTTGTGTTCCTTTTCTAACTTACTTCTGATGTTTATTTATTTTTTAATTCATTTTTATCTTTTCTAAGGGTACACAGTCCCTTTTTTTCTTAATTTTTGTTTGTTGTGGAAAGTTTTAATTTTGATTTCTGGTGAAATTCATGGGTTTGCAGGTTAAGACAACAAATCCTAAGAAGTACTGTGTTAGACCTAACACTGGAGTTGTGATGCCTAGGTCTACATGTGATATCATAGGTTTCTTTTTCTTACTCTTTCTGTCTTCCCTTGCTCCTCTTCATTCTCCCTCTTCTACACAAAAGCACAATTGCATGCTAAGAGAATCTTATTTTACTTGATTTGGTGTGGCACTCGTTATATATGTTTAACTATTTTTAAATTTGTAATTTTTTGGGTTAAGTCTTGTTATATAGCCTATAGATTTATTGATTTTTGTTTGTTTTTTTCTTTTTCATTTTTCTGTTGCATATTTATTTTGAATAAATAATATTTGCACTGACAATGCATACCAATCAGTAATCCCATGGTAGGTTTGTTTGACTTTCATAATAACTTTCTTGAAAGTCATATCAATGATGATTTGTAACTAGTCAATAGTATAAAATCTTTTAGAGTGACAGTGTATGCTTATTAAATCCTATTGTTTAGTAAATTTTCTTTCTATGTGTTGACTGTTAGTCTCTTATTTATGTTTTCAGTAACAATGCAAGCACAGAAGGAGGCACCCCCTGACATGCAATGCAAGGATAAGTTTCTCCTTCAGAGTGTAGTTGCTAGCCCTGGTGCAACCACAAAAGATATCACGCCAGAAATGGTATCCATTTAACAAGTTACACAGTTTTTCTTGATAGAATAACTACTTGTGTGACATGGTGCTTAATTTGATGGTTTTCTTGTGCTCATTTATGTAGTTCAATAAAGAATCTGGTCATGATGTTGAAGAGTGCAAGTTGAGGGTTGTTTATGTTCCTCCTCCTCAGCCACCGTCCCCTGTTCGAGAAGGATCTGATGAAGATTCGTCACCTCGTGCATCTGTATCTGAGAATGGACATTCAAATGCTTTGGAATTTACTGCGGTATGTAACCCAGGGTTTGCATATATTTTCAAACAATTTTTCATCTTTTCGGTTAATTAATTGTTGTGGCCATGCAATTTAGGCTTCAAAAGCTTTCAATGAGCGGGGTGAACATCAGGACACTTCTTTTGAGGTACATATACAATTATAATTTCACTCTGATTAGCTTTTTTCTTCAAATTTTTTTAAAAAAAAGTGGTTATCATTATAGTTTCTATCATTCTGTGTGGCACATACTACTTTTTAATTTGGGAAAGCTAATACGTTTTGTTGGTTGTTACCCCAACCCAAACTTGCCTGCAGTAACATCTCCTTTTGACCCCAAACCAAAAGGACTAGTTTGCATGCTGTTGTAGAAATATCAATCATCAAATATCTTGATAACTCTAATTTAGTTTTTAGATATTGAAAGTACCTTTCAAATGGTTTTAATATGCATAAATTTCTAAGCTTTGTGTTTATGCATTGGTTTGTTATTCTGTTTTGGCTTTTAACAGTAATCTGTCTATCATACATAGCCTTGTGGTGCTGTAATTTTCTTTCTGTTTTCTATTTAAGCATGTTATTTGGAAATGCTCCTGTTGTTAAACTGTTTGAAGTGGACTGATTCGAGTCATTTATTTGCATTTATAACTCTATTATTATTGAAGAATTTATCTTAACTACCTCAAAAAAGAGCTTTGGATCACTTTTAGTTATACGTGAATAAAAGAAAAATGGAGCTCATTTTAAACTTGTTTTTGTTTCAGGCAAGAACTCATATTTCAAAGGTAACTGAGGAGAGGAATTCTGTTATTGAGCAAAACAAAAGACTTCAGCAAGAACTGGTATGGAATTCATTCTGAAAAAAAAAAAAAAAATTCTTTTAAACCTGCTTATACATGTTGGATGTTTCTACTTCCTTTAGATGATGATCTTGATGGTATCTTATGGTGGCATACTCTTTCGATGCTTCTAATTGTTTTCTCATGCTATGTTATGCAATTATTAGGACGAACTGAATTCAATATCCTTCTCATTATATCTGAATTTACAATTTGGGAAAGATTAGTTAATATTAGTCATTTGTTCATGAATCCAAGTGTATCGGAATATCTTAAAATCCTTGTCCGATTTTGAGTGATTAATGATCAGGAAAATGGAAGCAGGGGAACCAAAAGGAACATGTTCCATTTCCTGTTTCCAAACGAATTTTGTTTTCGTCAAAATAAATAGTAAACTGAATAACTGGTCGAACATATGCTACATTGTGATTTTTGAAGCTTCTGGTTCAGTTTCATGTTAGGTTTAGTTATAGTGTTCATTTTGCTAAACTAAATATATCAGTATGGTTGCGGACAGTTTGAAAATCAACCCCGAAAAACTAATGAACATCCTGAAATTATCTACCTCCTTAATCAATCTCCTTACATTTTTCTTATAGCTTTATAAGCCTAGCTATTTTATCACCTACCATAGAAATAGAAAGGAGAATTGTTTAGATGACTTGTTGCAGCAGTCCTATAGTTGACCCTTCCCATTGAAATCATAGCAGGAAGGTGGGACTTGTTCAATGCCTAATATGTTTTGAGTCTTTTGATTGCTAAGTAAGGAGCCATGATACCTGTTTGGTCCTATATGTTCTTGGTTCTATCTATGTTCTTCTCTTCTGAACACTTCAGAGTTTAGATTCTTTTTCACTTCTGATACTAGATACCTGATTTGACAAGCACATGGAATCAACTTTTCTACTGCGCCATTTGCTTCAATGTAACATTTTTTCTACTGTGCCAAGCTCATAGATAATTCTACTCAACTTCAAACAAACATCCTAGACAAGTTTCCCCAAGAGTATTAGTAGTCATTACTTGGCATGATGTTGGATGAAGAAGTCAATAATTACATCATATTACAATTATCTAGATTTTATATTATCATAGAAAATTAAGAAATTGGCTTGGAATCTTCCATCACAGGAGCTTTTGAGGCGTGAAGCAGGCAGGAGCCGCGGGGGCATACCATTGATGTATGTAGTTCTTGTTGGGATCATTGGCATCATTTTGGGTTTCCTATTGAAGAGGACGTGACCTGAGTGATTGGCTGCAATGGGATCAATTGTAGAAAGCAACAAGAAATATGTGGAATGTGGAAAAAACAAACCAAAAATTGTTGTCTTATTGTCGTGTATTGCTCCTACAAATTTGCAATGTGTGGTCAAAAATAGGTACTTGTTATCAGCCATAGCAATCATAGACAGTGGACAAATCTGTATCATGGAACTGTATTGGTATCTGATGTGCTACATGTGATTAATTCTTTAGCACTACCTTTTCCCGCGTCCCCTTAGTTCTCTTAATGAGTTTTGGCACTTAATACTCCCATTCAATATTTTGAAGGTATAAAAAAAGTCTTTATGGTAACACAAAATAATATTTTCTTAAGAAAACTTAAACCTATGACTAAATCAATCAATCGAGCTTCTTGGAAATGAAATTTTAATTCTTTATAACATTAGATTATCCAACAAGAGTAATGTGATATTTTTAATGCAGTAAAGTTTTTTTTTTTTTAATTTGGAATAGTCAAATTCTCATTCGTAAAACATTGTTTTCTAAGAATGTTAGATTTTCAAAACAAACTAAAGATGATATAAACAATTTTCTAGTTTCAAATTCTTATAAGATTATAATTTTCTTATATGAAACATTTTTACTGTTTTCCGTTTTTTACTGTTAGCGCTTCGAAGAACTGTCATGACAATGACTTTATATGTTTAGTAAAAATATAAGAAAAATATTTTTAGGTACAAAATTTGGGATTGTTTATCCAAAAATATTTTTCTTATAAATTTATAAGAAAAATATAACTAAATTTATATTTTATATAAATTTAGTTATATTTTAGTCATTAATTTCAATTACATATAATTTTAGTTCCTCAAGTTCTTATTATTCAACTATGCTCTTTTAGTCCAAATGAAAGCATTTTAAAATTTTCCTTCTAATCTTAATCTTACATCATATAATTTTTTTCTCAAAAAAAGTCCCCAAAACAGCACACATGGTAATGCTCTCCCAATACTATCTTCTATAAATATTTTAATCTATTATCATCTTTCATTTTAACATAAGTATTGGAAAGTGAATAATACATTCTAAATACTTATTTCAAAATGAAAATTAGTGAACAAAATATGTGTAAAATGCAGAAAGTTAGACCTATCAAATCAATGGAAAAAGGGAGTGAGGGTAATTATTCAGACAAGGAACATAAAATGAGGAACTATGACCTGAGTAAAGTAAGTATGGTGATCCACGTGATTTGTCTCAAGAAAAATGTGTAACAGAACCAACCTCAGTTTTCATACAACGTACGAGTGATAGATAATTGATGACTATTGACATAAAAAAATAGAAACAGAAGATGTTGTTTAGATGATTTAAGGAATGTGGAAAACGAAAGAGAAAAATGTATTAAGCAAAAATATTTGTTAGATAGAAAAATATAGACAAATTTATCTTCATTTATTGAATGAGTAAATGAGACAGTAAATAAATCATATAGAGAAAAACATGTTTGTACTAATAAAAAAATATATTTAACTCAAAAAGTTAATCGTTTTATATTATTATTTTTTAACAAAATCATTTTCTCAAATTAATTAAATCATTTGTTCATTCATCTACTTGAGATTCTCAACTTCGAATTATTTTGTAGTGTAAATTTAAAAAATTCAACATTTTTAAACTAATCTCACACTCCTTTTTTTAGGGATAAGTTGGGGGAAGGTTTAAAATTTTAACGAGATCATTTATTAAACCCTAATGCATTTATTATAACATACTAACCTTAACGTTATGAATAGTTAAAGTGTTTAATAAAATAAATATAAATCTATAATAACTTATATATTTTATGATATATTATCAAAATATTATTATATAAACATCATTATGTTTAATAAAATGCTATCTATCAAATAATTTTTATTAATAATAAAAATTTATACTTTTAAAGAATGCAAGATAAATTAAGATGACCTAAATAAAACTTCAATTTATCCTTAAGAAAATTCCGAAAGACAATCTTGAAATTCAAACTTGTCCAAATCATTCTTTTGGATAAGGTTGAGTTAATTTACTTTAGTACTTATAAAAATATTTTCAATATTTCTTATTTATTAAAATATTTTAATAATTGTTCATTGTTGTTACAAGAAATCATATTTAATCTATCATTCTTATCTTATCGTTGAATTTAAAGAAGAAATATTAAAATAAGAAAAATATAATTAGATATTTCTGAAATAAAAAGAGAGCATATATAACTCATCAAAATGTTAGATTTTTTTTCAATAGTTTGTGTATTTTATTTTGAAGGTAATAGATAATAATTTTATAGAATATAAAAAAATTGTCAATAATAAATAAACGTAAGAATAAAATCATGTTATTTATAGTTTCCACTTCTTATATTTTAAATATTCTCATAACTATCATTTATTTATTTATATATATATAAATAAATAAGAGGATTTTTTTAAGTTATATTTTGTTTTATTGTTTAATGTATCAAAATTTTCCCCACTATTTGCAGTGAAACAATGTGAAGTTCAAAGACACTTTAGGGATAGAAAGTTCAGTTTTAAACACCCAGAATTTAGGTTTGATAAATAAGCAAGTAAAACCTTTAACGAAGGAACCATTTTCTCTTCTTAGCAAACTTCCACAACTTGCAACTCTTAAAAACCCTCACATACTTTCTTCACACTTACTTTTGCATTCCCATTGAGGAAAGGAGTTGCAAAAAGAGCATCGTCGTTTCCATTTTCTTGAGTATCCAACTAAGTAGTGTTAGCTTGGATGGAACCTTGATATTCTTGAAAGTACCTATGCTAGAAGCTCACAACAATGTGTTCCATTTTATTGCTTATTTGACACTGAAATTCCTAAGTATTCAAATGATTTTGTTGTTGCAGCTACTAGTTCTAGTTGTTCTTGTTGGTAGAAGAAAACTTCTTATTTTTGTTGTTTATATTTTCTCTACTAAAATTTTGTCCACCTTTAAAAGATTGGTCAAGCATTATGCTACAAGTTTTTTCATGTTTGACATAAGGAGTTAAGACTCATCATCTTAATTTGAATGATTATTGTTAAGTAGTTAAATAATAAAAAAGTGATTTTATTATTTGTAATGAAAGTATTTATAATTAATATTTTCAGTTAAAACATCTTATTGATTCTTGAACTTTGCAGAAAATTATTACCTTTGAGAAATTGATAAAATTTTAAGCTACAGATACCAGCAAGTACTTGTTGCAGTTATCTAATAAAGTTGTCATAGTTATTGATACAGTGAAAGTGTAAGAAATTAAGGTGTGGTGTGATTGAGATTAATATAAGACATTGAGAAAAGGATTTAGGGAATGCAGAAATAAACTATTTCAAGTTCTTGATATATGGATAAAGTAATGTGAGAAGAGAGATAATGGGTGAAAAATAAATATTAAGGAAGAGAATGATATATATACATATAACTCATGCAGAGGAAAAATATATAAAATCTGATGTATTCATATATCTGCATAATACAATGGTGATGAATAATAAGTATCGGTCAATTCTATATTGATCTCGTCTCATGATATTCAATCGATAAGGTGTCGGTCTAAACTGACGATACTTTGGTCGATTCTCGGCTCACTAATTCAGGTTCACGATTTATTACCATAACTGAATTTTACCTCACGATTTATTATCATAACTAAATTTACTGTAATTCTTACATACAATCAGTTGTTATCTATTCAGGTAATCTGTTACTTCCTTTCCTATTATTAATTAAGGTCTAAAAAGTCAAGTAAATCTATTTAATTGATTCGCTTACTTTCTTTATACACATTAAACCTTATTTATACTTACGTATTCCTATGTTAAGTCCTAATTCAAAACTTAAAAGAAAAAATAACTATATAACAAAATTTACTGAAAATACTAACATGGAACTAAATTTACTTTTGAGATTGAATTTGGATGAGTCCATGGAAAATGAAAGATATCCCAAGTGTTCGACAGCCCTAAACCCAATCTAAGGGACCTACTTGATAAGCCAAAACGGGATGTCATGTCCATTACACGACTACCTAAAGATTCCTTCCAGTATATGCTTCCAATTGTTAGCTATACTTTTCCAACTTTCAAAGTCCTTCCTCGTCGTTTTCACATCACTCATCACAGCATTTCCACTTCCATAATTTACTTTCAGGGCTCTAATCTAAGTAGCGTTTCAGTTCTTCATTAGCATCAACCGTCCTAACTTAACCTTATAGGCTCCTTTCACCATCCTTCGCAATCTAAAATCTGGTCACTATCAGTTTCTGGGGTGCAGATTTCTTCCCCAGAAATCAAGTGACACTTCCTTTGTTATCATTGCATATGACACGTCTTGCTCGATACATGCAAGATGTGGCTTTTCCATTTCATCCTAACCCATCAATTAAATTCTTGTTTTATTATTCTACCATGCAAAGTATCTAAGTGATGATATATCCAAAATAGTATGAGTCAGTTTAGATAAGTCAGAAGAGTTTGAGAACTTTTGATAACATACTTTCAATAGACAATTCGAAAAAAAAAACAATTCTTTTGTTATGATTGTTATTGGCATACCGGATCATTTATTATGGATATTGTTAGACTATTTTCATATTTTCTGTCTTGAAAATTTTACAAGAAATATATTCAATTCTCAAATACTTAGAAATGTTTCATTGACTAATGATCTTGTTAAAAGAGTATATAGAAGGAAAGCTATTTTTCAGTAAACTAAGCTCTATTCTTTTCTTTTTGGGTTGTATTTAAGAATGAAAATAGTTCGGATGGTCTGTGAAGAATTTACGGTATAATCTATCAAATGTTTAGTTTGATCTGATAAATTTATTAAGAAGGGCAGGTTAAGACTTTTTAAAAAACATGTTTAACTAAAAAAAGTCAGACTTTAATCTTTAAATAAAATATATATTTTATAATATATATATATATATATATATATTTCACATATTTTCACAGATAATAAAAAAATTATTATTTTATTCAATGTAAATATCATAGTCACGTAGGAAAAAAAAAAGATAAAGTTACAAAAACTAAAATGAATTGAAATAAAAATAAATATAAGTTGAATGCATACTCACATTTTTACAGTATTATTTGATTATAAATTATTATTACTAGTATAATTTTTAAGATAATTATTATAAATATAAATAAATTTATTGTATATAGTAATTTATAATTAAAAAACAATTTTATTTGTTCGTACATACCACAATAAATTAATTAATTATTTACCAAATTTTATATACAAATAAAAATCGGTAGATAATTATAATATTACTTACTAATTTTACATACCGAATAAATTGATAGATAATTAATTATCTACCAAATTTTATATACAGACAAAATCGGTAAGTATTTATAATATTATCTACTGATTTTACATACAGAATAAATTGGTAAGTAATTATCTACCAAATTTTATATACAGATAAAATCGGTAGGTAATTATAATATTACCTACTGATTTTACATACAGAATAAATCGGTAAGTAATTATTTACCAAATTTTATGTACAGATAAAATCGGTAGGTAATTATAATATTACCTAGTGATTTTACATACAGAATAAATTAGTAAGTAATTATCTACCAAATTTTATATACAAATAAAATCGGTAGGTAATTATAATATAAATTTTTTTATATTAAAATAAAAATAAATTTATTTAATAAATTATAATTATAATTATAATTATTTAATAATATAATATTATTCTTAATATTATTATTTATATTATTAGAAAATATTATTATTTATTAATACTGTAACAAAATACTCAAAATAAATAATTTTAAACATTTTACTAAGACAAAGAATGAACCAGCAATGCAAACCCACATGGAAAAGGGGTTTATGACTGATGGTCAATTAGAGTTGAGTGAAGTTAACTATAGAGAAGACTTGGCTGATATCCCCCTACCACAATAGGGGACCTGGCCTAAAATAGAATAAATCACCATCACCAAAAGGGATTTTTGTTCATAACTGTTAATCGCAATTCTTTCAACTCATTCTGATCAGCAATGAGACAGATAAATGTCTGGTTCTCAAAATGATTGATTGAATTTGGAAGGGAATGTAATGTTAGGCCTTTGAGTTCTCCTCTCGAGTTTTCACCCATGTGTTTCTTCTATGTACTTAATAGTGAACTACTACGTGAACTTCATGGTTTTTATGTTGTAGCAAAATTAATTTATGAGAAAAACCATTTCAGTGTAAAATCTCATGATCAAGTGGTGTCCAAATTTTTTGAATAATAAAACCCCCCAGAGTAAGTATAGCTTTGTCATTTTCGACTTCTTAATGGAATGGAAGGCATGGCTGAAGGGAAGATCTTACAGTCTATATTCGTTCTATTAAATCCATCTTCGTTTACGTATTTTTTTCTCTTTATTTGTTACCTTACCCACCATTAATGATACTTTCAAATTTTATAATTGTTTGTGGAATAAGAACAATAAAAAAGAATAACACAACTCCTCATCAGACTATAAATTAAAGCTACGAAAACATGCCTAACTAGCAAATTTTAGAAACACTTTCTCTCCATTTTATATTATCAGATCACTTGTATGTCTACTATTGAACTATGCTTTTATAATTAAGTTCCATAAATATACTCACAAACTCTTTAAAAGATTTAGTCTGTTGCCAAAAACCAGGACTCTTGAATTACACAATAAAATTTTGAATTTCACTTTTTATATTGAAGAATAAGCTTTTTCTTTTAAACTTGGTTAATCTATACATCTTAAATATTATATTTAATTTTACAAAATTTCAACATTGTTTTATTTAAGGTTGCTATGAAGCATCAACCACCTATGAACAATGAAGCTTGTAGAAAGTAAATGAAGAGGAACAGTGATAGAAAGAAATAAGTGAGAGTTAGTAAGTATTTGTCCGAAACAACTTTACATAGATTAGAAATCATGTCTTGTGCTATTATTCAATGCATGCAGTTAAACTTTATAATTTCTAAAAGAAAATCCTATAGAGTTTCTTTATTATTGGTACTTTCAAATATACATCTGTATTGGTCACATAATCGAATTCACAACAAATTCCAAATTTTGAACTATGATACATATAGCTCAAAATTTCTGACCTTTGATGATTGTTTCAGAAAATTGATAAAGTATTTTGATATTTTTATTCATATTTTTTTAAAAGCAATATTCATACTTTTATTAAAGATATTATAATCAGGCTTTCAAATCTACTTAATCTAACAGTTTATATCTCAACATAATGAACGCATAGTCCAAACTTATATAATCATTTATCAATATGAATCATTTATCAATATGAATCATTCCAAACTCAGAATATTCATTGTTCATAATCAACACTTACGTTACAGATTTAAAAGAAAAAAAAAAAAGAAGAAATGGAAGCTATACACTGTAGAAAAATGTTAACCTAAGTTTTAGAATATTAGACAAATTTTAGAAACACTTCCACTCAATAACGTCGCATTAGAAACAATATTAACCTAAGTTTGCATACCATAAAATGAATAATTGATTACTTCAATCCGTCACATCAATCAGCCGAAAATATGATTATCTTGTATAATTAATCTAAAGTGCAAAAGTCAGTAATATACTGTTGAATTTACTTTGAAAATAAAAATCTAGAAAATAGTCAGCACACTAATTAAAAAACACTACAACTCCACAAGGATGAGCTATACGGCAGTTCTGCTCACAATTAAATTTGTTATTTCATCAGCAATTTCTTACCACATGCTATTATTGTCCATCACAGCAGAAACAATGCCTTTCAATGTATCCTGCATATACATTGAAATATGTGTTTGGTTATTTGTTTATTAATTCTTTTCGTTTTCCGTGAGGAAAAGCAAAGCAGTAAAACATACCACAGAATGGTCTTTAAGACCAAGCGAGAGCACCAATGGCCTGGAGGAGACAGACATACTGCAAATCAAGAATTTGAGAGTCAACATGATTTCCGAAAATGAATTACTAAATTAAACATGAACAAGGGTCATATATTAACAACTATTTTGAAATATCTCTTTTAAGGGACATTTGAAACCCAAATTAATTTTTGAGGAAAAAGGGAACATTCCAGCAGATGTGTAATAAAAACTCCATAAGTTGGAGATTTTCTCTTAAGGAACAAAAGAATACGTACCTCATGTGCTCAATCAGCTGACGTGCACATGCTACTAACATTGGCTGCACCAATGCATTCAGTGAACAAGAAGCACAATTTAACACAAAAGATCAAGGAGAACAAATACTTTCAGACATAGGCAAGCATACCTCATCCCGTTTGCCAAATATAACAGAAACGTTGAATGTTGGATTAATTGACACCCATTCTTCCTTTCTAGCATTGAAAAGTCATGTATGCAACTGTGTGAGCAACCCTTTCTTTTGGAACATATCACTAATTTGAAAGCGCGTGATTCACAATTTTAAGTTGACAAAAAAAAACAAGGATTTTTCTGAAGTCCTTGTTCTTACAAAAACTTTTGTTCGTTAGTTGTCAATAGGTGTCCAATGAATTGGGTCAACTCATGAGCACAATCAAACCCACAAATGGTGGGTTTGATGGGATTCAGAAGAATGAAACGAAAGGGGTATCCAAAAAAGAAACGAGAAGACAAGGAAAATTAGTCAAATCAGTTGGAATAATTCTAGAATCAGTTGTGTAAGTAATGAGGAGGGTCTTGACTAATAGGAGAGGGGTAGAAGAGGGGTTCATTCAGATTGTAAAGTTTGGGAACAGAACAAGTAACTTAGTCGTAAGGGAAAACCCTTTGTCAAAGGGGAATCCGTAGGGAGTTGGGAGGATAAGTCTCTCCTCTGACCTTTGTGATTCAATAAACCATTACAGGTAGTTTTGTCTCTTTCTCTCTTCTCCATTTCTTAATTCTTTTCCGAAGATCTAAAATCTTGGGTCTGTAACAAGATAGATCTGACCTGCCAATTTTTTTATCAATGACAACATGGACCTAAGGACAGAGAATTTGGAAAATGTGGTGGACAAACCAGTAAACATGGATTCCAATTATATTCTCTAGATTCTAATGTGGTGGAGACTTGGAAGTATGTGAATGGTATAGAAAGAATATTGGAGGAGGAGAAGGTTGATGAACAACTCACTGCCAGACACCAAACTTGTGGCTGAATAAGGAGAAAGTCGAGAGCAAAATCAAATTGCCTAATCTCAATGGTAGCAACCTGATGATTTGGATTGCCAGTGCATAGAAATTTTTTGAGGTATGACAGCAGAAGCCAAAAGAATAGGTATAGGTTGCATTTATACGCAAGGATCAGTGCGGTGCATTGATTTTAGGGAGGATATTTAGGCTGCATGTATGAAAGGCTAACTACATAACAGCAATCAAGATCAGCCAATAATGTATAGACAAGATTTCAAAATCTTGGTGGTGCAAGTATTGAATGTCCCCTAGGAAAAACTGAGATATTTGTTGGGTGGATGAAGGACACAAGTGCAATGCCAAGTATGAACACAATTTACAAAGTTCATACATCTAGCCTGAGATATCAAAGAGGAGTTGTGTGCCACCAAATTGCAATAAAGTGTTTTGATCATTGTTGTCAGAACCAGACCAAACCGGAATTGGAATATGTTCGGTCCAAAGCTTCCTAAAAGCTAGATTTCATTTAAACCAAGATAAAACCAATCAAATCAACCATGAATGGCAAAAACCAGTAGGTTGACAGGTTCAACCAATTGACTCTAAAAACATGTGTTTTTTTGTTGTAGTTGATTTTTTTAAGAGGCTTATAGTTAGTTACTAATGAATTTTATTTGTTATTGTTGAACTTTTATAAACTTACATGTATCATCCTTTTTTTCTATCAATACTACTTTCTACACTGTATTATTATAGTTAAAAAGTTAAAATAATAATATTTTATTAAAACTCAGTTTAACCCCTGGTTGAACCTTAAACTAATGCCTTCATCGGTTCAGTGACTAGTCTAGTTCTAACAAGCTTGGTTTTGATATCGAATCTCCCATATAACTCGAGGTGGAATTGCAACTCAAACTGGGATCCATTGGGGCAGATATAGTGATATACCAAGCCTGATTCAAGGAATGAAGTTCTTAAGCCTTTTCAAGAATACTACTGGCCCAACCAATCAATCATTCAGAAAAAGACTGTGTGGGGGAAATAGAGCACCTGTGCACTCAACTATCAAGTCCTGTGCTATTAGTGCTTATCCACAATGAAGCAGAAGAGGCAATGAGGGCAAGCGTTTTCACTTTCACTTGGCAGGCAGGCCAGCCATTTAGCCAGAGGCACAGATGTCCAAAATAAAAAAGCATCAGGGTTACTATTTTGGCAAAAGATGAAAACTTGGAGGAAGACGAGATTAAAAAGACCAATTCTCAGGAAGGAGAAACTCTGTGGGAAGGTGCACCAATTGAATTTACATGTTAGATGCTCAAATTATCTCTCATTTCAATAGGGGATATTACACAACTGAGAACTATAAAGCATCGTCATGCCGACAAGTCCTTTGTAGTTATCGTTATAGATAGTTGGGTAAGTCATATTTCATTGTTTGCGAGAAAGTAATGTAATTGGGATAAAATGTATCCTGAACCACTCCATTTGGAGTTGGATTAGGGGATGGACATAAAAAACTTCTCCCAAGGGTGCTGTCAAAATTTGAAGTTAATAAATGATCCTAGAGGAGATTGACTTATTCAAGTTTGGAGTACTCGATCCCGGTTTTAGGGGTGGCATGGTTAGAAGCCACAGGTAACATAAAAGTTAACTAACTAGAGATCTCTACATGTCCATTGCACATCAGGGGATGGCTTTTCTTATCAAAGGTGACCTGAGTGACTGAGTCTAACAAAGACAATGATATCTCATAAAACTCTACATAACAAGGTCTTAGATCTGAGCTATCTTCGCTATCAGTAGTAGTTGGCACATTCTCTCGGTATTAGTTGCTCAAAATTTTATTGGTCAAGAAATATAAATGAAATCAATGATATTGCACAGAAGTCACTCGCAGACCTGGCATACATTATTGTTCCCATGGTTCCTATTTGAGATGCAATTACCTGATAAGTAGTAAGAAAATTAAGTACTATCACCATAAAAACACAGAAAAAAGCTCCATCAGCACTCACCAGAAAATGATCTTCGTATCTCGAGATAACAATCTCTGTTAAATTTCCCTGCGAGCAACCAAGCAACTTTTCAACATTAATACCAACATTTCAACATAGGTATTACTTGTCAACATTAAAAAATATAAAGTGAACAGTTAAATTTGAACCTCTATCATTGACTTGGGGAATTTAGAACATGAAAAGAAGATTTGTGTTTAAATTTCATGGCATCTTCTAAAATTCTAAAATCAATGGAAGGAGTTCAAACTTAGTTGCTGGCGACTAAGTGTTACAGAAAAAGGACACACAAGATTCATACCTTGATTTCCCGAGAGAAATTGACTTGAGACACTGGAAATTGTGAAGTGGAGCTCTCCATAGTCATCGACAACGGCACTAATAGGTCACACTCACGCTATGTTTAACAGAGAGATTTAACATGCTATGTTTTATTTTTTATAAAATAAGTAATATATTAAAATATTTTTTTAAAAGTTAATTATAATATTTTAAATATATTTAAGCTAAAATTACAATTTTATTTTAAAATAGAGAATAATTTCTTTTATAAAATTAAATGAAAACTGATATCGCTGCCCTAATTCATTTCCCATTCCCAATCCTCAGTCACTTTTCTCATCCGATCTCTTCGTTTAATTTCCAAGTCACTTTTCTCATCCAATCCTCTTCTCTTCGTTTAATTCCCAATCCTCAGTCACCTCTTCTCATTCAATCCTTTTGTCTTCGTTTAAGACTGCAAATCAAACGATTTCATCATTTTAATCGCTTTTAGGTACGATTCTGATTCATCTCTTCTTTCTCTACTCTCGGGTCATAATACGTGTGGTAATTTTCGTCATTATATTCACCGTTTGCAGAATCGCTGAGTGGGAACACTGTTTTAGTTGGCCTGCTCCTTTTCGTTACAGGTTTGTCACCTTCCTTTGCCAGGTTTCTTTTACAAAATTCCAATGCATGCATTCTTTCATCCTTTGACTTTGATCTTCTCCAAATCATATAACCAAAATTTATTTTACAACAACATTATGCTTCATTCTTCCATGACTTTGTCCTGCACTACACATTTGAATAGTTCCTGCAGCCAATAACCATCCTTCTCTTCCTAAATTTGCATCATGTTCTGGTTTTGATGTTCTAGTTTTAAGATTTTATAATAGATTGGTTGATGCAAATAAGCCATTGTATAAAGGGGCATTACACTCAAAATTATCAGTATGTGTACAACTTTTATCCCTCAAGTCTAATTGGAACGTTGCTGATCAATGTTTGGACCGTATCTCACAAATGTTTATTGAAATATCACCTTCTGTTACAAGAGGTTTTCCTACAAGCTACTATGAAGTGAAAAGCTTAGTGTCAAAATTGGGATTGCAAAGTAAGAAGATTGATTGTTGTGTTGATGGATGTATGCTTTTTGATGATAATGAATATGGTAAGAATGATGGGGCATTACTTGAATGTAAACTTTGTCATAAGCCAAGGTATCGTCAGCAGAATGTGGGCACAAGTAACAGAAAACCGATTCCGGTAAAAACCATGATCTACTTACCAATAATTCCAAGACTACAAAGATTGTATGCATCGATGCAAACAGCAGCACAAATGAGATGGCATTATGATAACCAAAATACTGAAGGTGTGTTACATCATCCATGTGACGGTGAAGCTTGGAAACACTTTAATGAAATATATCCAGAATTTGCCTCAGAGCCACGCAATGTTAGATTGGGTTTATGCTCTGATGGATTTAATCCATATGTTCAAGCATCAAATGTACCATATTCATGTTGGCCGATCATCGTAACTCCATATAATCTTCCACCAGAAATGTGTATGTTGACGCCTTACATGTTTTTAACTTGTATCGTACCAGGTCCATCAAATCCAAAGGTTGGTATCGATGTTTTTCTAGAGCCTTTGATTGATGACTTAAAGAAGTTATGGTATGGTGTTCTCACATACAATGTGTCAACAAAACAAAACTTCATGATGAGAGCCGCATTAATGTGGACAATTAATGATTTTCCTGCTTATGGTATGCTGTCTGGTTGGAGAACTCAGGGTAAATTAGCATGCCCTCATTGCTTGGAGCATAGCAAGGCATTCAGATTGACGTATGGAAGGAAAAATAGTTGGTTTGACTGTCATCGTATGTTTTTACCTACCAATCACTCATTTAGAAGGAATAAAAATGCCTTTAGGAAGGGAGAAGTTGAGATTGATGATCCACCCCCTAGGTTGATACCTAGAGAAATTTGGAATCGAGTAAGGAAATTACCTAAAGTGACTGAAGAAGGAGTGCAAAAAATAGATGGTTATGGGGAGTGGCATAATTGGACTAAGAGAAGCATTTTTTGGGATCTTCCTTATTAGAAAGATAATTTATTAAGACATAATCTTGATGTTATGCATATAGAGAAAAAAAATTTTGACAACATATTTAACACTATGATGAATGTAAATGGAAAGACTAAAGATAATGAAAAGGCAAGAATGGACTTATCTTTGTATTGTAAGCGAAGAGACTTCGAGCTAAAGTCTCAGGTGAATAGAAAGATGTTAAAACCCAAAGCAAATTACACCCATAACCCAGAGCAAATAAAACATGTGTTGGAGTGGATGAAGCAACTTAGGATGCTTGATGGATATTGCTCCAACTTGGCAAGGTGTGTTGACCTGAACACGAGAAAGGTGCATGGAATGAAAAGTCATGATTGTTACATATTCAGGAATGCTTGCTTCCTGTTGCATTCAATTCTTTACCGATTCATGTTCTCAATCCCCTTATTGAGGTTAGTCTTTTTTTTTAAAGATTTGTGTTGTACAACTTTAAAAATTGATGACCTTATTAGGATGGAGGAGAAAATTTCAATTATTTTATGCAAGTTGGAAAGAATATTCCCTCCTGCATTTTTTGATGTTATGGAACATCTCCCCATTCATCTAGCATATGAAGCAAGACTTGGTGGTCCAGTTCAATATAGGTGGATGTATCCGTTTGAAAGGTGATAACATCTTTAATTGTTTTCTATATTTATTGAGTTATAATTACTCAAGTATAATAACATAGTTCTTTCATTCCATAGATTCATGGGAACTTGTAAACGATCGGTAAAGAATAAAGCCAAAGTTGAAGGATCCTTTTGTGCAGCTTATTTGCATCATGAGACAACTCATTTTTGTTCATATTATTTCAAAAATTTCACACTATCACGACGAAATATTAGGAATGAAGTGTTAATTGATCGTGATATGGACACATCAACATTATCTCTTTTTCAACAACTTGGACGTCATTCTGGGAGAGAGTTAACTCGTTGGTTAACTGATGAAGAGTTGCGCTCAGCACATGTTCATGTCTTGATCAATTACAATGAAGTTAGGTCATATATTGAGTAAGATAAATTGATGAAATATGTTTTTCACTTTATTCATATTATTATATATACATGGCCTTTGACCCTATGTTTGATACGTGTGCACAGCTCTTTCTTACAATCACAACAGATTAGTGAATCAAATGCAACGAGTCATATACATACAAGTTTTCTATCATGGTTTAAGGAACAAGTATACATCATGTCATTTTCTTTCTATCAATTCTAAACTCATATAGATTTAATATGTACAAATGACCCCATATAATGCTTCATGTAGGTTCATAAGGAGCTTTTAAGCATCAGAAACCAACACTTAAGAGATTTATCATATGGTCCTCTAAGTTGTGTAAAAAAGTGGCACACATTCTTTGTAAATGGGTACAAATTCCACACTCATGCATGGTAGTGAAGGAAAAAGAGCGATAAATAGTGAGATTCATGTCAAGGGCCTTACAGAAAGAGGTGAAGATGATTTTTATGGTGTTATTAAGCACATATATGAGTTAGAGTATAATTTTTCAACCTCTCCTAAGTAAGTTGTGCTATTTTATTGTGATTGGTTTGATCCATCAAGTAGAGGTACAAAAGTGGATTCAAAATATGGTATTGTGAATATTCGAATGGATAAAAGATATATGCTATTTATCATTGCACATAATGTAAGACAAGTGTATTATTTTCCTTATCCAACATCATGCATTGAGAAACGTGGTTGGTGTGTTGCAATGAAAACAAAACCAAGAGGCCGTATAGAATCTAACCTGACACAAACAGAAGTGGCATACCAAGTTGATGAAATGTCACATGTCGGTGAATCGATTGAAGTGGAACAGGTTTCTGGATTGCAAGATGTAGAAGTTAATTTCGAAGAAGTGGACATTCCAAATGTATCATCATATCAACATCAAATTGACGAAGAAATAATTGATTCCGAAGAAGATAATGTATATGAAGAATTTGAAGATCAGTATGACTCAGTAGAAGATAATGTAGAGGAAGATTCTGAAAATGATGTTGATTCAAAACAAGATATAGAGGATGAATCCGAAGATGATTTTCATATCTCTAACTCTGAATCTGATTGAAAATATGAGTTTAATGTTTTGTATAAGTATAATTTTGTTTGGTATTTGTTTGACTTATTTTGTGTTAAATGTTATTGTTATCGTTTCTTCATATAATTTATTTTTTGATGAATCTATTGTTAGTAGATATTAAATGTGAATTATAATTATTAATATTCAATTTCTTGTTATAGATGTCATCAGCAGGTTGTGACCCCCCTCTTCCCCCTAAACCTGATACCAATAAGGAAAAGGGAAAGAAATGTTATGCGGTGAAATTATTATCCCACAAAAAATCTCAGCAAGTAAATATTTCATCTACTCCGTCAAACTCATCTTCGACTGTTGGGTCAACATCTGATACAGTTCATGCTTTTGGATCGACTCCAATACGCACTTATCGTCGATCCATCCCATCACAGGGCCATACTAGATTGATACGATGCTCTGCGCTACTTGTTGCATCTAATCTAGGTCCAACACCCACAACTGTCTCGTCTCCAGTATTTGGACCTACATCATCTCCTTCTCCCGTTGTTGGACCTGAATCATCCCCTTCCCCAGTTGTTGGAACTACATCATCTCGTTCCCCAGTTGTTGGACCTACATCATCCCCTTCTACAATTGTTGGACCTGCACTATTTCCAGATATTCCAAATATACATTCAACTTCTACAGTTAATCCAATTCCGGATATAGAGTTGAATGACATATCACCTGTACGAGGCGATGTCGATTCATCTACTGATCGTCCTATCATTTGACCAGTTGGAGGAGGGTAAGAATTAAATATAATTTTAATTAATATATTATATTCTATATTACTATTTAACCTATAACACATTCTTCGTATAATTGATTTTTCTATTGCAGATTTTTCCCATCCAAAATTGCATCACAGCCACCATTAAGCAGCAATTTTCTGAGCCATGGCTTACATGGGGAGCAATCCCAAAGACTGATCGGGAGATGTTCTTCCAACGATTTAAGGTATAAAATATATTCTATTTTAACTTGTCAGTGGTTAAAAATATTGTCTGAATTAGCTAATTTTTTATATATAATTGTTTTTTAATTGTTTACAGCTTATGATTGTTTTATTATTTTTATACTTGAGTAGAGGAAAGTTAAATGGAATCTTGAGGATGAACATAGAATAAAGAGAAATTTCCATTCTAGAGCTTCTCATAGACTATCAGAGATGTTTAAGGAAGCCCGCAAAGATGGTAAAAAATCAGACTGGATTGGAAATGTTGTTTGGAATAGTCTCTTGGCTCAATGGAACATGCCTTTGTATCGCACAAAGTGTGATACAGCTAAGAAGAATAGAGCCTCTAAAAAAGGTGGAAGTTTGCACACAGGTGGCTCAATCAGTGTCCATGAACACGCCATTCGACTGGTATGAATACAAAAGTAATGTATTGTTTATTTGCATATATTTTTATAACTATACTCGGTTTTGTTTGTAAAGTCAGGAGCTTGGTCGCACTGTACATGTAGATGAGATTTTTCAACAAACACATATAAGAAAGAGTACTGGTCAATTTGTCGATAAACGATCAAGACGGACTCATGTAATTCATCTATTTTCAATTTTTAATTATATTTTCTATTAAAAATATTATACAACTAAAATAACGTTTTTTTTTTATAGGAAGATTTTGAAACTCGTTTTTCACTAGCATTATCTGAATCTGCATCTTGTGTTGGTGCTTCACATTCTACTCCCTTAACTCCAGCTGAAGAAGATAGACTAAGAAATAGATGTTGGTTAGCAGCTGCAGGTGGAAGACACAAGAGTCGGGTATATGGTGTTGGATATGTTGAAAACTGTGAAGATGGTATTGATAATTTTCTATATCAAACAGAAGCTTGTTCTAGTCAGTTAGCTGATTTAGAAGAGATTACCCGACTAAGATAACGATTATCAACTAGTGAGACACGACTATCAAACTGGGAGGAACAAAATCGCCTGATGAATTCACAATTTCAAGCATTCCTTGGTGTAATAATGCAATTCCTACCACCACCTGCAGCAGCAGCTGAAAATATAATTCAACAAAATAATGTTCAAGAACACAATGACCAACAACAAGTAGATGCTGATCAAGAACTGAATCTTGAGCAACAACAACGTGGTGAACAACATGATAACGAATCTAGTGGAGGATATACTGACTATTAGTAGGTTTAGGATGTTTTACGTGTTATTTGGACGAATAGTTGAACTGTTATTTTAAGTGTGTGACTTTTATTAACAGTTTGTGTGAGTTGTTTTTAAGGTTTGTTTGTTTATTAACAGTCCTGCACTTTTATTTTATAAAATTTGTTTGATATATAAATTTATAATAGAAGTTCAGCTAAAAAGCAAAAATATAGCTTTAATGATGTCTTTCAATTTTGATATACAGGATTTATGTTTATTAATTATACAGGAATATAAGTGTAAGGGGTTGCTACTTAGCTTGTGCTTACATACGGATTTATCTACGGAAATTTCACTACTTAATTTACCAACGGAATTTTCAGTAGGTAATTTATCTACGAAATTTCCAGTAGGTAATTTCCTACGGAATTTTTAGTAGGTAATTTACCTACGGATTTTTCAGTAGGTGATTTACCTACGGAATTTTCGGCAGGTAATTTATCTATGAAATTTTCGGTAGGTAATTTATCTACGGAATTTTCAGTAAGTAATTTACCAACGGATTTTTTAGTAGGTAATTTACTTACGGAATTTTCAGTAGGTAATTTACCTATGGATTTTTCAATAAGTATTTTATCTACGGATTTTTCAGTAAGTATTTTACCTACGGAATATTTAGTACGCATTACCTACGGAATTATCAGTAGGTATTTCAAGAGGTTCCCTACAAATTTTTGTTGTAAATATTTACCTACAACTGATTCTGTATATATTTTTAGCTACGAAAGTTTTACCTACGGATTTTTTATCGTAGAAAATTCGTAAATAATAAAATATCACCTACGGATATTTTGCATTTCCTATAGATTTTATCCGTAGGTAATATATTAATTTTGTGTGATGATAATTTATTACTTTTAATCAATTCTTTAAACTAATTTTTTATTTTATAAAACTCAAATTTAATATTATGTATGATAAATTTAAAGTTAAATTTATTTGAATTAATTTAGTTGTTATAATTTTTTTCTAAATAATTAAAACATTTCTAAAATTAAATTATTAATTTTAAGAAAAGAAGTGATAATATTTCGTTTCTAATAGCTTGGTTCAACAAAAGAATAAGCTTTTTATGATTTTGATTAAAGTTTTATTTTGCTTTATATATTATTTTATTATTTTTACCTGTAAATTTTGTTCTCATTTTTTTTATTCTATGAAAATGTATAGTTATTCGTTTTTAATATAATAACTTATTATTTTTTAATATCATTTTTTTAAAAATAAAGAAGAATTTATGTGATAAACATTTAGTTTTATTAATAGACTTTTAAACAAGAGAGACTAGTACATAAAAATAAATATGTAATAAAAAGATAAGTAAAGTTAAAACTCATCAATAATTAATTATATAGGTTAGAGTCACACTCATCAAAACCTGATCTCACTTGTTATCATCTCTACTTATATTAAGCTTATTTTATCCCTACAATTACCAAAATTTTCAAATATATACATATATATATATATGCCTTATTTACTTACTTTTAAGAAACTCTTCCTAAAATATTCAAAGTAAGGAATTTTTTTGGGAAAGTACATTTACAATATCATCTACTTATTGTGATATTTACAAAGCATGCATGAATATCAAAACTCTGTTTGCACAGTGTTTCATGTCATCTAATAGTTACATGTGTCTCCAAGGAATGATTCTACTATGTGATTGGAATGAACCATGACACTTCTTCAAAGAATTAAGGAAAAGATCATTGTTATTTGTTTCAGAATATAGACTATCTTTCATATATTAAAAGCATTTACCATACAATATTGATGAGACTATTTATGATAAATGTTTTTAATATTATAAACTAATTAAAGAATCGTATTAGTTTTTTAAAAAATATATATTTTTATCTTGAAGTTTGTGTTTTGGGTGTTTCTAACTTCTCCAAGGGTGTGTTTGGATTGGAGAAGGGATTTGAGGGAGTGGAAAAGGAAAGAAATGAAGAGAAAGAGAAGAGAAAATAAAATTGTTTGGATTGAGAGAAAGAGAGAAGAAAGGGGTAGAAAGTGAAATAATATTATTTATTATTAATAATTTTTTAATATTTTTAAAATTTTATTATTATTATTATTATTAAAAAATATATATAATTTAATATTATTATTAATTATTTTAATTTTATTATTATTATAAAATATAAAATAAATATTATTATTAATATTTTTAAAAGTTATTATAATAAAAAAGAAATATAAAAAAATATATTATTTTAATATTATTACAATAATATAAATATTAATAATTTTATTTAATATTTATTATTATTAATAATTTATTTTAATATTATATTAATTTTTTATTATTATAATAATATATAAATATATTAATATTTTAATATATTTTATCGATCCACGTAAATTCTTCTCCTTTCTTCGCATTGAAGCAAAGAAAGATCAGGCATGTAATTTTTTTTTTAAATTTGTGTTTTTTATCTTGATTGCTGTGCTTTCTTTCCCAATCCCTGCTCGCATTATTTCCGTAACAAGCAGGGCGCAAATGAAAATAGGGTTATATATATAGTTTTCTGATAACCAATAACAACAACCACAATTAGAATATTAGATTAAAAAAATGGCATATTACTTGCACGGGTAAAAATGAATGGTTTCAAAGTCTAACAATCATAACAAGATTCCTTGCCATCTTAGTTTTAATTGTAGAAATCATTTTCATATGAATGGTTTCAAAGTCTAACAATCATAACAAGATTCCTTGCCATCTTAGTTTTAATTGTAGAAATCATTTTCATAGTTTGTAGAAATAGTAACATTAACTGGTGGTAACGTGGGGATGATAAATTGGATGTTTTAATTGTAATGCACAAAAACTTTGAGCTCAAATTACACTCTTTTTTATCAAACATATTCCTTCCTTAACATTTAGATTAACATTATCTTTCATTGTTTAAAAACTCATGTATGTTCCATTAGTTTAAGAAGATGACAAATCAAATGAAGAATAACTCTGAGATACTTGGGAAACAAGTTGTTTCTGAATCTACCAGCATCAAGCAAACAAAATGAGAAATCAAACACACTAAAAAGCATATTAGTATGTTATATGCATATGTTCGTAAACAGATGAAGATTTTAGAAAGTCTAGTAAGGAAGATAAATCATCCTCCTCATGCCAAAATGTAAGATACCAAAAGAATTAATGAAAAAAAAAACATGATTTGATATTGAGGATGATGATGTTGAAACTAAAAAAAGGAAAAAGGATTGAAGATGACTACGTGGACAATAATAAAATTGTTTTGAAGAGAGGAATAAGCTCATATACCACAATTAATCAACTTTCAAGAAGGATAAAAAATTAAGTACTTGTAGAGGTGTTGCAAAGTTTTCTTTTATAAAAATGTCATACCATTTAATGTATCAAGGAGCAAAGGATTTACGAGAATGTTTGATTAAGAAACAAAATATGATCCAAGATTTAAACCACCTTCATCCCATGAGATTAAAGTACTTGAAGGAAGAAGTTAAAGCCTCTTACGGTACCAATCATAATCTCAATTTTAACTACCTTGGTTAGAAGACACCAAAACCAAATAGTTAACAAAAAAAACTTTGGATATTGAAAAGGCATGCAATGGAGGCCGCTGAAGTAGATTTTACTCTAAAATGAAGAGTTGGCTTAAGAAAGTTGCAAATGATACAAAAGTGGGAAAACAACGTAAGTTATATAGTAGTGATAATGGTATACAAGAAGGAACACTATATACTATATACATACATTTCACAGTTCTTATAGTGATCGTCGTTGCCTCGATCCCTCAAAGGGGTACCAAAAAGAGCACAAGAACTCATAATGGTCGCATATATCTATTCACCCTGTAATATCTCTACTTCTAACCTTTGATTCTATCAAGATTTTCAAGACCCTTTAATCATGTTGCAACGAACAAGAATCTTCCGAAAATCATCGAGGCTTAACTGCAACGGTGCCAAAAAAAACTAGTAAATAATAATAATAATAATTCAAATATAGTGCACAAAATTTCTATGTAATCTATTCCACGAGTTTTATATGAAGGGGTTAAAGCCACCAATTTTCATATTTATGAGATGTAAGAAAGATGATGATATATGTTGTCTGACTTGAAGGGAAAATACGAGCAACTATCAGAAAGTGAAAGAGATTATCTGCAGAGTGCTTGCAATCAACATCGCATTTTTGGACTAGGGTAAGAATTTAAAGGATAAATAAAATATAGTCCATGTTCTCTGCTATAGTGTCCAAAAGTTTTAGCAATTACCCATCGAAATTCAAATTGAAAATTATAAAGCCTTGTGGTTATTCGATGTTCCTGACATCCAGCCAAAACAACAAAATCAGTGAAAGACCTTGTGATCCTTACCTTTCCATCTCCATCACTATCGAAGCAGCGGATCATATCAACCAACTCATTGTCTGTCCATAGAAAATCATGAGCCGTAGCTGCCCTTTGTAAATCTCTTACATTTATAGTTCCGTTTCCAGCTTCTGCATGTCACAACTTCCCTTGTCAATATGCCTGTGCATGAATTAAAACCAGCAAAGAAAAAGAGAGGGAGAAAGTTTCTCTGTTTACCTATACATTAAACCAGAATTGAAACTAGATAAAATAGCTACATCTTGAGACCATTATTGAATCTTTAGGCTTCTCATTTTTAGTTTAGAGCTTAAGCAGTACCTTGTCACATTTTATTTCTTTGGTCTATAGAGGGAAGGACAAAGAGAAGCCTTATTTGGTACGATTTTCCATCATATTCATAAATTTCAGATAAGCACTAGGTTATGCAAATTCACAAAAACCCTGAAATAAATAATGATTAAAACTATTCGTTTTGTGTTTGACTTAAAATAGAAAGAGAAAGAATATTGGATCAAATTTAACTCACTACCTGATAAACAGATTTTTAAGCCTATCCATACTGATGATAAATCTTTGATACTTCAAACACCACATACAGTTAAATCAATAGTGCAATCGAAGGAAGTCATACTGATATAGCTTATACAACAACAATTAACTACACCATTGTATGAGCGTGGCTTCTTAGACCATTATTCGTACTTGGTAAAAGTTATAGTTATTTTTTCTAAATGCTCAAGAAGTTGAAAGTGACAATAGATCATCGTTTCCCCTTTAAAATTAAATGGATCAAAATGGTTGGCTTACATATAACTCCAATCAACTAAACAAGTGCAGTTTTTGTATGGGCATGATAGACTGAAACTTTAAGGGAAAACACACAGTTCCTCTTGATGAATTATAGATCTCAGATAAATTGATCTCTGGCCATTATTCCTAGTCATTAACAAACAAAAAGTAGCAGCTTACAGATATTATCAAATTACCATCAAGCTGGAAGAAGTGTACAATGAGTTCATCCTCCGTGAGTTGCAGCCGACTTGCAAACTGTAGATGTTGAAACAGTTAAATAGCAAAATTGAAAAGAAGATCCAATACAAACAAAAGAATTATAGAGAAGGAAAAAGATCATTTGAATAGCAAATTCAATACTAACCGATTTTTTGTTCTTCTTTCTTCCGTTATCTTCTTGGATTAGATTGTTTCCCTTTTTCTCAGTCTTGTTAATGTTCAATACATTCTTGTCAGGTAAATATGAACCTTCAGCAGAGCTTTGCAAGGAAAGAGCAATCGCCTATTCACACACATCATACAGTTGAGATGCTTCTTTTCATAGAATTATGCTACTCATTATCATAGCAAAATGATAGTATTTTAGGGTTTAGGTTTTATGTAAATCAAACAAAACCAACACAATGTAAACATCAAAACTACCTGCCTCAAAGCTTCGTCATCATCATAATCAATGTACTCTGAATTACTAACATCCTTCTTCCCAGATACTCCAGCTTTCTTTTTCAAACCTTTGTTCTTCACCTGATGTTAATAATTTTCAAATTAGAAGACAAGGGTCTATGCACCATAAGTGAATAACTACTAAATCCCACAATGCCAAAATTCTTATTATTCATATCAAACCACACAATGACTACATCAAAATACAAAACATTTTTACCAACAAAAACAACTCAATTTTGCAAAGGAATAAACACGAAAAAAATAATTTCCCAATGACCCAATTTCATTACAATCACAACACTCTAAGATTTTTTTCTGAGATTAATTATATAAAAGCAAGCAATACACTCTTTGGAACACATTTTTTTGTTATTGACAAAAATTAATTAGAAACCACTAAATTCTCTAGGTCCCATTTCTAATTTAACGAGCCTTTCTAATTATTAGGCAATTTCAAATAACTATTAACCAATAGTAGAAATTGTGTTGGAGCGATGTATTACTAGCACTCCTCATGTAATTAATTACCAAACAATTCATTCTCATAGTGTTGTTGCTCTAATGTTTATACAACTTATTATCAACATGTGAAATTGCCTTCATGTTTAAACTTGTCAGAAAATTGACACTTTCATAAAACACACTCACTTTCACAATAGAACTGTACAATACCTTCACAAAATAATATCTGAAAAAAACAATTATAACAGGAGCATTTATAAAAAGTAAATAAATAAAATTACGACCCACCTTCCTTTTTCGAGACCCAGAAGAATTTTCAGTTGCAAAGTCTTCATCTTTATGGTCCTCATTTTGTTCACTTGAAGAACTTGAACAGGGTTCTCCCTCGTCTTCGGGTACATATTCTTCATCGTCGTCTTCTTTAACCTTCTTCTCTTTTCCCTTCTTAGCGGTGTGAAGATGCGAACTCTTCAAGGAGAGAGCCATTTGGGGCAAGCCCAGAGCCTCCAACCTGGCTCTGTTCTCCGCAATTCTCGACAGCCTCTGTTTCTCGTACTCTGTCACGCCCTTCTTCCCATTCTCCACCTTCTGTGCCTCCTCGGACTCTGACCCTGAATTCGAAGCATCCTCGGATTCGGTATCGGAGGCTTCGCGCTTCGCCATTTCGGGTTCTTCTGTTCAGTTCCACCACCATCGTGAGAACGAGGAGTAGCCATGCGTTTTGGTTTGGGCCTAGTGATCCCCCTCGGAGAACCGGGCCTGATCAAAATAATGGGTTCATGTTTAGGCAATATTAATTGGATAAGTAAAGAGAGAATAGAAGCCCAAAAAGTTGTATAAGCCCAACTTTAGAATGTAAACCCATTGCACGGCACCTGTTGGAAAGGAAGGGATGTCATGTTAATTTTGTCTAATATATTTAAATATTGATGTTAAAAATAAAACAATATTAATTAAAATTAAATCATTAAATATTAAACGAGTAAACAATGATTTAATCCTTAAGATTGAAAGCAGTTGAGATTAATCTTTAAAACTAAAACAAAGAAAGTTAAATAAGTTTCTGAAATGTGAAATAAGAAAAGTGATTGTTTATTATATAGACATTATCATTTTATCCTTTAAATACATGTTTATTAACAAGTGTTTGAGAATTTTTAACAAAGAAAAAAAGTAATGATAAGATGTGTGTTATTGGGTACAACAGTCTAATGCTAAATGCAGTAAAAGAATTTACTTCTCAATCACTATATTTATTCAAGAAATATAACATCGATAAATAATAATTATATAAAAAAAATAATTCAATTTTTTCTTTAAAATTAAGAATTTGCATATCCTTTACTTATTTATTATTTAATATTTTTATTTTTAGATAAAATTTTAAATCATTCCTAATGTTCACAATTTTAATCATTAATTTATGTCGAAAAAGTTTTATATTAATTAAAAATTTTCTCTAACATAAGAAAAAAAATGTTGAGAAAGTCTTCCATTAACTAAAAATGATGTTAAATTATAATATATAAATAAGGTGTAAATCTCACCTAAGATCGAACTATAATATAAACTATAATATATAGATGAAATATAAATCTCACTTATTGAATGTGTTTTGGGATGAGATATAAATCTCACCTACTGAATTGATTTTGAGATGAGTTAAATATAGTAATATTTTTTACAATATATATTAATCCAATAAAAAGGTTAAACTCTGTAAAATCAAATGAAATTAAGGTCAGCATTTATCTGAACTAATAATGGGATAAGTTCTGAATTTTTTTTTGGAGGATGGTGAGAAGACATAGCAATTTAGTTAAAAATGGGTGAAGATGGTGAGTCCAAGAGACAGATTCTGATCATCTTTGGAGCAGCAAGAACAATTTGTTCCTCTGTAGGGACTACCTTAATTAGAGAGACCACACATGTTCTATTTTTTCATAATATTAAAAATATCAACAGAAGTTTCCCATGATTAATTTTTATTAAAAAACACATGCATATTTTCTTTAATTCAATCTTCATTTTCAATCACATTTCTATTAAAATCTTGTCTTTTTCTTATATCCATGTTTACATGAAGTATTCATGGATTCTATTAATAATTAAATTTTATTAGAAAATCTTATCAATAGTCTTTTATCTCAAACATATTGTTTTATTCACAAAATTTAAATATAAAATCTTAAGGAAATGTGATTCAAATATATTATAAATAAATTTATTGAACAGTGTTTTAATTAAAATAAAAATAGTTTTAGTATTATCCAGTAAAATAATGTTTTATCCCCTCTGAGTTCTTGCAGTCCTTGACTGATTTCGTCCTTTCACTTCCATTTCCCAGCTAATATTAGCTGTGAATTTGTACATTCATATCCAAATTACTAATTCTTATTAAAACATGTTCTTAATCATTATTATAGATAATTATAGACATTAATAGATCACAATAAACACAAATTTATCTTTTCTTTTTTACATAAAAATTTAAATTTAAATTTAATTCATAACTAGTTTAATAAAATAAAATTTATATATATTAATATATTTTAATTTAATTTTATTTATAATTAAAATAAAATTTTTAACACGTTTTTTTCTAGTTGAGATTTCTTAAACTTAAATATAAAATTATAAACGTATGAATAATTTAATAATATATTATTCAATAAATTTAAAAATTTTATTAAAATAAATTTTAATATCACAATAATATATAATATATAAAAAAAATCTAATAATAATATATGATACAAATTATAATAATAATATAAATAAAATAATATATTAATAATATAAAAATTAAATTATCAATAACTAATAAATATATAATATTTTATATTTTCATTTTCAATATATTAATTTCTTTCTTTTATATCATATATTTATCATTTAAATTCTTTATATATATATATATATAATACAAATTATAATAATAATATAAATAAAATAATATATTAATAATATAAAAATTAAATTATCAATAACTAATAAATATATNTATATATATATATATATATATATATTTTCTTGTCACTTCAATCTATCCCATAATAAAATTTAAGTTTACTTTTTTCATCATTGATTTCCTCTTCCTGATTTCAAAACCAATAATAATATGTGAAGTAATATTTCAATCATATGTAATAGGAAATTTTGGCAGTTTTCTAATTTTGAAAAACATTATGAAACTTTAAGATGGAGAAAATAAACTCACTAATACAAAAATACAGAATTCTTGATTATATATAACAGAAATTACAAAGAATTAAAACATATTTCTTTTCATAACTATATATCATTTATGCTATTTGGTTTAACATCATTAAAAATGTTTTTTTAAGTCCGAAACATATTTTAAATTAAATATATTTCGTACTCTAAAATTTGTTAATCAAACTTGAAATAAAAGAAAATATTTTTTTAATATATGTTGAAATACTGAAAAAATTAATAGATAAATATACCATCTCACCACTATATTAATATTTTTCCTCTTTGATTGATGTAATATCCTACAATTATATGTTAATCCAAAATATAATAATTTATTACATTATTTATTGTTTACTAACTTTTTCACATATTAAAAAAGTACAATTAAAATAAATAAATCATCATAATAAAAATAATATATAAATAATATTTAAGTTAATAATTTAAAATAAAATATTATTTAGTTGAAATTTATAATATATAAAAATATTATTTAATTCAATCATCATTTTCAAAACTGGCTAAACCATTACATATTCTCTCTTATTATACAACATTACATTATCATTTCACTAAAAATGTATATATTTCTTTAATTATTACATTTTTTTATTTTTAATATTTTCAAAACTTAATATTTGATAATTTATATCAAACATATCAAATATTCTACCCTAAAATATTATAATATTATTGAAATAATTAGCTTCTTATAATTATAAAAATAACTCTTTTCAAGTAAATTCTTTAACACATGAAAAAAATTCAAACTTGCTTCAAACAAATATTAATGAACAAAATAAAATATATTTTAATAACATTGACTTTAACAAAGTTTCATATTTTTCTCTTAAACGCCACATCCATACATGCCTCTGCACAAACTTCTAACTTACAAGCATCCAAAAGAAAAAACTTATTTTAAATAAAATTCTAATTAACTAAACTTATTTTACTATTCACTAACTTCATAAAAACAAGTTTAGATAATAAAAGAGATTAAAAAAAAATCAAGATGAGAAAAAATAAAATCTATTTTTAAAGAGATTAATAATTTTTATAAAATAAAATTTAAATAATTAATTTTTTATTTATAAATATTTTAATTTAATCTTTTAAAATGTTAATACTTCTTCTTAAAATCACTCTTACTCTTAACTAATAAACTCACCTTTACCATTAATATTGGAATTTAAGTCTATGTTGATTTTAATTTTTTTTTATTTCAAAATAAATATAAAATATTTTTCTTCGTAAAATTTTAAATTATTTCAAAAATAATTTAAAACATACATATAATTTTAAATTGTAGACTAACAAATTAATTACAAATAACACAATAACCATTTAATAACTTACAGAATTTATATACCTTTACTTTAGTACATAACAGAATAGAGGAAGAAGTGAATGGTATTCAATAATTTCCACTTAAATCTAGTGAAAATAATATATATATTTTTTCTTTTAACTTTCATTTATTTTTATATATTTTTTTTTGGAGGCAATTACTCCATATACAAATTAATAAAAAAATCATGAACTTTAAAATATTTACTAGACCAAAAGCCTAAAAGCCCAAAACTTTGGGCTTACTTTGTTTGGTTTAAGCTTTTGTATGCTCCGATCCCCACTGCCATAACCTTTAATTTATCATATTTTTCAAAATTATTTAAATTCTAATTTTTTAGTTTTTACTAGAATTATATATAAATAAAATTTGAATGAATATAAGTAAAAAAAAAAACATTAATCATCTTGAAAATTTATAAGTTTTTGTGGATGTTCTCGTATTGATGGTATAATTCATTTTAGAAATTACAATATATTAAAAAAGTGGTAATAAAATAAAAACTAAAAGTATTAGATTACATAAAAAATATATTTTTTTGCTAAATTTATTCATTGAAATGTGAAATTGTTATTAACAATGTCTATAATTACTGTAATGGTAAACGAATCTAAAATAATTAAAAAAAATGTATTTGAGATCCAATATTTTATTAGATTGATTAAGTGAATTGTATGATATATTTCATTGACGTAAAATGTTATATTTCACTACAACTCTTTTTTTTTTTTTTTTTTAAATTTGTATGATACTTTATGAAGAAAATATTAAATGAAGGTTCCTACAAAAGTTTTCTAGATGTGTAGAGTTCTTGCTCTCTTTGGGTGATTGTGATAATAACTTTACGCATGATTAGGGTTTTTCAACAACAAATGACGATGACCAGAGACAAGAGAGGTATGATGAGGGAAAAGACACGATTTCTTCATCATATTTTCGATTTTTTTAGCAAAGAAGGTTACTCATATTGGTTGTCTTCAACAACGTTCGAAAACGATGCTTTTATTATCATTCATTATGGTGGGTCTTACTTCATACAATAATAGAGTTATGTCAAAATTTGTCATGGAGGTTCAAATTAAAACAATTATATAATTACACTAATATCATCTAAGCAAATAGAAAAAGATAGAAATCAAATAAATGAGAATCAAAAGTTTCTTGTGAAACAATATAATCTTACACTAATACAAAATTATAACTAATGAAAAACTAATGTAATAAAATAAGAATGAATTTAGCATTAAAGTCAATGTTAAAATTATTTTAATATTACTATAAATTAAACTTTTAATTAGTAGTAGTATTTATAAGCATATTTTTAGAAAAAAAAATTATATATAAGCATTATTTTCATAGAAGGATTTTAATTTGGGGGTGATATAGAGGTTGACAAAGCAATTAACAGAAAAGACAAAACACCCTTCAAATTAGTGAGAAATTAATCATGAGGAACGAAAACACAGTACAATATGAAAAGGAATAAAGCCATGAATTTCGAGTCATACTTTTTTTTAATCGGCAATTATATATATTAATAAAAATTAGTACTAGAAGTATAAAAAACAATTATAAAATATAATTGAATAAAAGTGTTCAGAAAACAAAATAGTTAACTAGATAATTATCTCTCTTCCTACTGAATAGTTATCAGATACTCACCAAGTAGATTATCCAACACATAAAGAATAAAACTAGGGATCCATACACCATTTTGCAAAAGATCCAATAACCATTGAAACTTTAGACTTAACCCACAACCAGGAGTTCAGTTGAGTTAGGAAAAAAATTTCTTCTACATCTATCTTCTTATTGCGAATAAATAAAAATACTAATTATTTAAAAATATGTAGTTACCAAATTTTACATCGACCAAATAATTAATTATTCTTTATTATTTACACTCATATACAAATTATTTCTATATCAATGAATCTTTGTTCAGAAAATTTTCCTATTATATATATATATATATATATATATATATAAATTTAGGATTATTATTTAATATTATTGTAAAAAATATTATACACATCATATTTCACTTCAATACATACAGGAAATTTTTTTAATATTTTTTTATAAGTTTAATAATGTATATTTAGTGTAAATATATAATGTTTAATCATTCATAAAAAAGAAGAAATAAATGTACGATGTATCATTATCGTTGTTCTATTTTTATTTTTTTCACAGCTTGAGCTGTAAATATATACACCATTTTTACACTTTGATGAACTAATTCTAATTATTTGTTAATATTGATGACCCTACATATCTTTCCTCCATAATATGGTGGTTATAATATGGTGGTTATGATAATGACTCCAATTTATGCGACACTTAGGTCCATCACAATTCTAGCAGTCAACCAATAATTAAGCCTTTTAATAAAGCTTTAACCATATATTATTTTCCCCATGCATAGCTAAATTCATTGCAAGGTGATCCATGTTAATTTATGTACAATATTTGGTTCTACTACTCAAAATTATTTCGATTAATTAAAGTATATGTGTCAACCTTGATTCAGAGACTAACACAAAAATCCAAAGGGTCTCTGAATAAATAAATATATCACGAAAAGACACATCGTGGACATTGTAAAGTCGTTTGCATGGATCATATAATATAAACAAAAAAATTAGGTCGTCGTGTCGTATGATATAACCGAAAGAACTGAAACCATTGTACACACAGGTTGTCATGAATTATTTATTACACAAACTTTGGCTGCAATAGGGAAATTGCATGCACAAACCTTAATGAGTTAAAAATGATTTTGTTTTTCTTTGACCTCTTTGTTAAACGTGTTTTTATGCGACATTGTGTTCTGCAATGTGTTGTCTTGCTGGTATCGTTCAATGAGTGCATGAACACGTACTGTTCTTCTTTGTATCTACTAAGGAAACTAAGAAAACATTAACAGCTGTATCAATTAGTTGGCTGACCGTGACATTAACTGTTTTTCTCATTTTTTGTGGGTTTGGTAGAGAAGAAGGAAATGAACCAAAGGAAGTAGGTACGAAAAAAAATAGATTAACAAAGGAAAATATTTCGTGTACATTTATATTTTTATAATAATTTACATAATATTTGTTATTAGAAATTTCAGGTTATTTAATGATATGATTAAATTAATATATATAAGTGAAGATAAATTTTATCTTATAAATCGATTTTATGAAATTAAATTAAGCTTAAAGTTTATTTTTTCTTATTTATATTTAATGATTCTTATTTGTATTTAATGATCTCAGCTTCAAAATATTGTGCTTAACATTTAAGATGAATAAAAAAGAGAAAACAAAAGTGGAAGTATTTGTGTTGTAAATTTTAAGATAAGTTTTACACTTAAGTGAAATTTTTTACCGGTAAACCCCACCTCTCTTTTTCTTCATATTTCAGTGCAATTTTATGCTATCAAGAGTTAAACATTCTTTTAACTTTTGCTCTTTTTCTTCCTCTCCTCTTTCATCCCTTGTTTCATGGGTATCAATGAAAGGGTTAGATATTTGATACACTAAAAAGGAAAGAGAGGGGAATAGTATAATTCATGTTTGTTTTTTGGTACTGAAATATATATATATATATATATATATATATATATAATGAAGGATTTATTTATTTAAAAAATAATTAAAATAGATTTTTTATTTTATTATTTATTTTCTTATAATTTAATAATTTAAAATTATAAATAAATGAGCTGTAAAGATTATAAATGTATTTTTAATTTTTAAAATAAGTAGATTTTTCCTTATATATTTATTTATGACTTGATTGGATTTTTTTTATCAAAATTTTATATAAACTAAATATAAAAAGTTAATACATTCAATTTATTTTTAAAATATAAAATTGAAACTAAATCAATTTGGTTTTGGGAATTATCAGACTAATTTGCTTAAAAATAAACTCGATTATGTTATGTAGCAAAGACATAACAATTTTGAACACCACATAATGTACAATTAATCATAAGAATAACTTATTGTAAAGTGTAAAATTGATTTGGATCTGAATAAGAATATGTATCCGGAAATGATTTATTTAATGCTACGGTTCTAAAATAAAGATTAAAATTATAATTATAATCTTATAAATTTATTTTCACAAATCATAAAATTCTTTTTTTAATACAATCAGTTATATATTTTAATATAATATAATGCGTGTGAAAATACGTAAAAATGAAAAAAAAATAATATAAGAATAAATTGCATTTTTCTTAAATTGAAAAATTATATCTTTATTCTATTTTTTTTCTCACTTACTTCATTTTTATTTTTCTATAGTGAGCATAACTTATCCCAAAATCGATTTTGAAGGTAAAGTGAAACAATCTAAGTCTAACTACTCCTTAAACCATATAGAAGAGGATCATAATATATTAACAGGTGGCATAATCTAGGTCCAACAATTTTATTAATCTAACTCTGATATTATATAAAAAGTGATTATAAACCTAACTCACCCCAAAATTAGCTCTAAAAATGATATTTTATTTATATACTATAATTCGATCTTATTTTTTAATTAATTAATGTGAGATTTCTTCTACCTTCTCTTAAGTAGATGTGAAATTTAGCTATATCTAACATTGTATTTAAAAAAAAAACCTGAATAACATAATATTCTCTTGATATGGGTGAATATCTTAATTACACCTTTCAATTTAAAATTAATTTCTAAATTAGTTTTTTTTTATCCAGTTAATGAGTGGGCTGAAAAAAAAATTCAACTCCCAAAATCTCCATATAAAAAAATATTAGGATGAGGGGAAAAGTGAATTTAGTCCCTAAATTGGTTCCTAAAAATAACTTGTGATTGGAAGAAACTTATGAGCAAAAAAAACTCTCCAATGTATGAAATTGAATTTATTTTTTCTATAATTCATTTTCTCTGCAGTCCCTATGTTCATCGATTTCCTTATTTAAAATTCTCAATTTGATTTCATTTATTTGTAACATGTATATAAAATATAATAATCTTGATGGTAACCTGAAATGTAGAAATCCTATTATTTTTGTCAAATGTAAAAAAAAAAATTAAAGAGATATATAATATTATGGAATTTCTAATAAGCTTAAGAGATTAAATATTATTTTTATAAGTTTTTTTTTCTATATTTAGTATTCATTCTTTTTTGTTTAGATAATTAATATATTATACATTGTAAGATTTTAAAATTTATCACAATGAAACTAAATTTATCATTATTGACAAGAGTGAAATATATGTCTACTTAAATGAATAAATAATAGACAATGATATCATTGAAAATTTCAATATTAAATAACTAATGAAAAAAGTAGTAATTATTTCTATGATAGCACGAGACATCATACTTAATATTTATATTTCTGAGTTAAATTTTAGTAGATATGCATATGGTTATTAAATATAGAAGTTTTATTCTTTCTAATAATATAAAAATGTTAATTTGTATTTAAAATTGGTTATATGAATATTTTAAAAATCTTAATAATAAGATTTCATATTATAATTTTAAAATATATTATATCTTAAATAATTAACTCCAAACTAGTTATCCGATTATATTCTAATTGTTTGAGTTATAGGTGAAATTGAGAATGATATTTTTTACTAGGGTTTAGGGTTTATTTTTAATTATGAAGAAATCTTAAATTCTTAAAAATATTGAAAGTTGATAGAATTTTTATTTTTAATTTTTTAATTATCACTTCTCTATTTAATAATTTATTATTTAATTATTAGTCATTATAAAGATATGATATTAATATTTGAAATTATAGTTTTTTTACTTTTATATTGTGAGACTTATAATTTAATTATGTCAAATCATAATGTTAATATTAATTATTTAAGTTATGTTATATTATATGTGGAACTCATAGTAGTTTTTTATTAAAAAAAAAAAAAAAAAAACTAATCTATGAACTCAGTCCATTTGAGAATTTTGGCGTTATAAACTTTTTATTAGGTGGGTTTTTTTATTTTGTGAATTCTTTTTTCTTAATCCATATGAGAGTTAAAACTAAAACGATGAATCAAATTGGGAGGTATAAGTTTCATACATTATTTGCACATTAAATTTTAATATCTATTTAAGAATGTACAATATTATATATTTTTTTTGTAGTAGTTTTAGATAACCAGTGGGAAAATTGAAATATAACGAAGGTTTTTTTTTTGAGATGTCACATGTAAAGGTTAATTTACATTATACTAAATTATATTAAATGGTATAAATTTTATTTTATTTTATAAACTGATTTTGTGAAATTAAATTAAGTTTAAAATTTATGTTTAATATGTTATCAAAATTTATATTAATAAGATTATTAAGTTTATGGGATTATATATAATTGACTAATTTCATATTTAAATTAGCACATTGTTATAGGATGATATGTAGTTTTTATTTTAATTGGTTATACATGTAAACAAAACTTCATTATTTTTTGAGTTAAAATAAAAATTAGATTGTTTTTTAATTAATAAAATCTATATTTTGCTTATCAAAACGTGCAACAACATTATTTATAAAAATTACAAAACGTTACATAACTTTTTAAAAATCAAATTTTTTTCTTTTACTGAGTGGGTTAAAAATAAAATTTCATCGTAAATCTAAAAGTTACAGCTTTACATATAAAATGAAAACCGCATGTAAAGAAAAAGCGCAAAATAGTGAAATAGTTAATAATTACAGAAGCAGACAATATATTTGATTAATTATGAAGAGATTGAGGAAGAAGAAAGAAGAATGGTTTGGAAGCATAAAAAATAGAGAGGAACCACCTAAGTATGATGAAGGAGGAGGAAAACGAGAAGAAATGATTGAGGACAAAGACAGGAATGGGATGGTGGGTTGACCTAGATTTGATTTTGCAGAGTACACCAAAATAAAAATTATGGCTTGATAGAAGAACATTGGATAAAAAAGTAGCAAATTCCTAAATTGGAGGCTAGCAACTTGTTCAATACAAAGCTCCATCCAATATGTCTAAATCTGAGGGAGAGAGAGAGAGAATTGGCATGGCATGCATGAAAAGTGGGAGACCAATTGCAAAGGGTTTTGTTATTGGAGGGCCTACAATATGTGACTTTGACAATCATATGAGTACTTACTTTTTTGTGTTTTTGGGATGATGAATAAAATGTGTGGGATATGAAGAAAGCGTTGTTTCTAAGCTGACTGAGAAAAAACAGAGAGAGAAAGAGAGAGAAGAAACAAATATTGATGGAAACTTTTGGAAAAGAGTTGAAGGAGATATGGTGGGCAAAGCATCTAAAAAAGATGGGAATGAAAGATTGATGGGTAAAAGATTGTCTTGTGACAAACAAAAACTCTACTTTTTTTCACACACATATCTTATCTCTTTACCCCCACATTTTCCACCTCACACCAACTTTTCCCTTTTCTTTTCTTTCTTTTCTTTTCATTGCTTTTCTCATATATGCTATTTGCCTTGGATCCTCACATTCTTAGCTTTCACTTCCATTCCATGCTTTCCATTCTCTTATCACTATTAGAACCATCTCTTTCAACCTCCACTCCCATTCTTGTATTCATCAAACCACGTAATTCTCGGATACAAGTAATTCATGTCAAACAAACTCTATGAAGAGACAACAATATATGATTTAGCAACAACAGTAATAAAAAGAATAATACGTGAATTTCGAGTTTAATTTAATATCGTAATTTAATATCGTAAAATATACTCGATAAGATTTACGAAATTAGATAATTGTGAGACTAGATACATTAATAGAAATGAATTTTGAGTCTAACTCAACCTCATAAAATCAATTTATGAAATGAGATTTATGAAACTAGATAATTGTAGGACAAGATATATTTATAAGACGATATTTATGAATGAGAATGATAGGTTCAACAACTTTATCATAATAAATTCTAATACTATAATATAAATGAGTTTTTAGTCTAATTTAATCTCATAAAATTGGTTTATAAAATAAATTTTATAATATTTTATATATTAATTCGATTATATTTTTAAATTATACGAGATTTTTCACAAAATTTTTATTTATTAACATTTATATATATATATATATATATATATATATATATATATATATGGCATGAGAAAGAGAGAGAAAGTGAAAAATAAAAAAATATGGGATCCCTAGAAGATATATGCATTGGAAGGGCATAAAAGTATGATGTTTTATTTTTGTTTGAGGAGATCTATAAATTGTTGTTCCTTTAAAAGTATAATGATAAAAAACTTTTGATTAAGGAATTCAAGTAAGCACTTTTGTCCCCAAGAAGCCTCCTCCTAAAAGTGAAAGCTTCAGTTATCATTAGGAAGAACAAAGATGGTATACTAACATTTCTCAACCTTCTTTATCTAGATAACACTTCTAATTCTAATCTTTTTTATCATGTAAAATGGGTTCCCACAATACCCATCACAATATTTTATCAGAGTTAATTCGAGATGTAATAATGAGAAGAATATTTTAATTTATATTAATTTTTATGTATGTAAATGAATTCTCAATTTATTGTGTTAAAGTAAAATATTTTAGATATATTTAACATGAAGGTAAAAACTTTAACTGGACAAGGAAAAACACTTACTAAAATAAACTTTGAATGAAATTCGAAAATCAATATTGAAGAATATATTTATCATTAGTTACTTCCTCTTCTTTCTTAATCTATCAAATTTCATTTTATTAATCACTTTCTTTTAGTAAAAACTTGATTAAAGTTCTCATCTTCCATATAGTGTTTGTATTTTATTATATGCATCTTCCTGTATGTGATGTAGCATACTGTGTCAAGAATCGTTTCAAGTTTTATTTTGGATTTATTTTTATGTTTTCAGTTTTTGCATACTGTTTTTATTATAGATTTTTATTCGTTTCAAAATGAATACTTTATTTAATATGAATATTCATTTACTTTTTTACATTATAATTTCTCTTGAACGCATTAGCAATTGTTTATAAAAACTAATATTTAGGAAATATTAAAAATAGAGAAAAACATAAAAATAAAATTGATCATACAAAATTTTCGATTTTGATTACCAGTACTTTAACAATTAATTATATTTCTAGATCATAGATAATATATAAATTTTATTTAAAAAATAGATTAATTATATTTTTTTTATTTTTTTATTTTACTAAGCTATATTGTTATTTTTTGTAGTTTTTTTAGATTGATGACCCTTTATTTGAATATGTGATTGAAAATTTCATTATCATGTGAGAAGGGGCCCACTGTAACATTGGTGGATTTCTTTGTGGACCTAAGATTTCTTCCAAGTGTAGAGAATTAAGATTGGTGCATTTGACATAATACTAGGATGAAAAAAATAATTAACTTGAAAAAAATTTAATTAAATGATAAAAAATATAATCGAAAATGAATAGAGAAGTAAGAAATATAATTATTTGTATTGGAAAAGGATAAAAATGAGTAATATGGAAGTACAATTTTTGTGAATTGTGAATTGTTGTTGGTGATGATGTGGTGAAGTAGTGTTGAAGTTGAATTGTCATGGTCAAGGTGTACAATCGTCGTACACGTGTCACAGTCTAAGATGGTGACCATTCAGTAGGGATAGTGGGTCCTACCAAGTTGGCCTTATGTGTCATTGTCCATTCCCACTGTCCATAAAGATTGCATCACTCGAGACAACACATCACAATCGTTACTTAATTGGTGTCTCCACATATAAATTCTCTCACAAACTCACTCTTTTTCTCATTCCACCATCTTAAATATTTTATCAAAACATCCATGAAAACAATTCATAATTAATTTAATTCATTATATTTATATTTAATTGAACGTTGCTCAATGTTAAAAAAATATAGTCAGTAAAATTTAGTATAATATTTTGATATTTCTACAAATATAGTATATTTAATAAATTATAAATATTATATAGATACTACAAATATGAAAATTTATTAAATATTTTTCGTTCATGAAATATTTTACTATATTTATAATTTGTTAAAGTAGTTTTAACAATATAATTTTCTTTCAGCCATATAATTTAAATAGTTTCAGCAATATAGTTTAAATAATTTTAGTATCATATAAATATATAGTTTAAGTAGTTTCAGTGATATAATTTTAAATATGTTAAATATAAATATAATGTATTTAATATATTATTAGTATTATATAAATATTAAAAAAAAGTATTTTTATATCATTTTTTTTTTTAATGTATTGTAATGGTGAAATTCTTTTGTTTGGACTTGTTTTTTGTATGCATATGCACAACTATATAACACCATGCTTCATCCATTTCATCACTTTCAAGTTGGAACTTGGAAACAAAGCATGCTTATTATATTCATTTTTTTTTCTTTTATCCTTCTTCAATAGACTATTTCTCCTTCATCCACTCAAATCATTGTATTACAAATATAATTGATACAACCAAAGATTAACTTTTTTTTTCAGATTGTTTTCTATAATTTAAAATTAGAGAATGGTAATGAGAGTAGATAGATAAACTTTATTGCTTTTCATATTCAGTCAATATAGATTTTTCATATTCCTGTTTTTTATATTACTTTTGCCTTCAAAAAAGAAATGGGAGATTTTTTATATTAATTAAAGAAAATAAATGAGGTGGGTATGGATCATACTTATGCTCAATTTATTTTATTAGATAAAAGAGAATAGATTGAAGTATTCGAGAAATTCATTTTTTTTATTAAACAAACATTAAAATTGAAATTAAACATGATAAAAAATGGGAGATTTTTCAATACTTCAAAAATTTATCATAAATAATTTATACATATATTTATCTTTTAACTCAAATGTTTTTTTATGGATAAATTAATGATAGAATAGAGTTTAAATACCAAAATAAATAATATTTTTACATGATAACTTACTCTAGTGGATTTGAAATTAGAATATCAATACTATTTTAATAATTTTGAAGTAAGAAAAAGAATTAACTTAATTTCTATGATTTAATATAGTAGTAATTGTTTTATATTAATTTAATTTAACTTATATTAATGTCATTAATGTCTTTCTTCTTATGGGTAATTTTTTTATTAAAAAAGATTAAAAAATATTCTATGGATATATAGTCCCACAAGTCAAAGGATTCATGAAGTAGCCAACTTTCTGATCTGACCTTAATCAAATCCATCATTGACAAAAGATCACAACAACCATTTCTTAAAAGTGCTTCATTCCAAAGTGTTCAAAGAGACCAAATTGTCACTTGCTATATCATCATCATCCAACATTGGTTTAGTTTTCCTCCTCTTATTTAGGACCCAAATTAGACCTAATGATCAAATAGAGACCAAAATAATATTAGAGAAACCTATATTGCATCCACAATTGACCTAGTACTAGAGACAAATAAACTTGGCAATTTTATTGCAAAGGAGGTAATTTAAATATAGTATATAAATTAAATAATTGTTACCTCAGAAGTTACTTTATAAATTTAAATTAGATATAAATTCAAATTTTACAAAGGTATGATAAATTAGATATAAAATTATTGTATCCCTCATTATACGATTATTATTGAACTATATGCATATATCCAATCATTTAAAGTTCATATCTCTTCAACTTAAAGAAGTGCCTTAATTTCAAAATAACTGCAATAACTTCTATACTTGGATTGTGTATCCTTAAAAATATCCAAAAAGATACTACCTCATATACTAAACATTCTTATGTGCATCTAATTCAATGTTTTAAAGGAAATACAATAACCAAAACTATTAAATATAATGATGAGATGAAAATTAAGAAATTTTAAGGAAGATGAAATATGAACTTTTTCCATCTCTTTCCATCGATTTTATTTAATAGAAATAGATTTTAAATTTAAATTATTTTTATAAAAATAATTTATAAAAATAAAAATTACTTATATTTTTATATAATTTAATTTAATTTTATTTTTAATCAATGTAATATTTTTAATAAAATTAATAATTTTATTAAAATAAATTCCGATATTATAAAAAAATAACTTTAAATTTAATTTATATTTATAAAATTAGCTTATATTATAAAATTTATACTATTTTTATGTATTTTAATTTAGTTAATTGATATAAGATTTTTAATATTATTATATATTTTTCATAAAAAATATAACAAAATATAAAAAAACAAATAATGATAGAGTAAAGATTGTGTAGATTATTTAATTTGAAGTTCAACAAAAATAACTATTGGGAAATTATATAAGTTGTGGACACTTTTATAAAAGAAGAACAATAATATTATTAGGATAATTGTAACATATCTAAATAAATTATTTAAAATACATAACTAATTATAAATATTGTAACAAATAATAAATATATTCTAATCATTCAATAATTCTAACTATAATTATTAAACTAATTACTATTATGTAATCCCAAATCAATTATTCAAAATATATAACTAATTTATAATTATCCAAAATTACCATTAAGTCTACTAAAATTTATATAGTTTACACTATTTTTTACTCTTATTTATGGATGACTCTCCAATAGATATGTTGTTTGCTCCCATATAAGAAATACAATCATAATAAGAGGACACAAAGATAGAAAATGGTAAGTTAGTAGAATATTTTCACGTTAAGGCAAAAATAACAATCAATTCAATAATATAAGTAAAAAATTAAATGTAAGGGTATACCGAAGGCTTTATACACACAAACACAATCACAAATCAAAATGACAACTTCTAGAAGACTGTATGGATTTCACACATCAGGGGCTAACACCTGAGCTATAATCAAGGACCAAGGGTCTTCCCAAATGATTGATCTTTTGAGTCTTTTTCACTTTAGGGTCGTCCCACAACACCTCACAACCAATATACCATATCAGGGTAGCATCACCTATTGTTCCTTTAGAACAATTAGTGAGCCTTCATTGACCTTCACCGCATAAGGTTTTGGTCTACATGACTTTGAAGCCTTAGTAAGGTCTGGATACTCCATAAATATCCCTAATTTCATACACACTAAATTATCAATGTTCACATATTAATAGCATCATAAGAAAACCTCCTCTCACTAAGAGTAACACAAGTCTCGTGCCATTCAATCACACCATTCTTTAAAGATCCCAATGTCAATCCTCGCATTTCAAATCAATTTAACAAAAAAATTTGTTGTAGATGCAATCCGCTCAACGGAAGTTCAATCTACTCAACGATGGAGATTCACTCAGTGGAGTCTAAATCTACTCAATGGTTTTGGACCCGAGATTAACCTTGCACTTGGGTCAGGATCTGCTTAGCGGATGGTTCGCTTAGTGTCAGGTTCCTCCGCTCAATGAATTTGAACCTAAGAGCCCGTAAAGCAAATCCGCTTAGTGTAGGGGTCCTATGCTCAACGAATTAAGCAAAACAGGGGTTCTACAGAACTGCGAATACACGAATCGCCCAATCGAACATTGTAGGCACATTTTAATGCAACAAAAGTAACATACAACATGTATTTCAAACATACAATCACAAATTTCACAAGATAAACTAAATCTCTAACTTCCCTTACCTTATTCTCAACCAAATGGAATGTTCTTCCTCTCACACAGTTCTGAAAACCTTGGATGTTCCAACTAACTCTTCAAGCCCCTAAACCCCAAGCTTAAACACATCAATAATGACTCGAAACTGACCTAAAATACATGGGAAAGAGAAGCCCCACACTCATCCCAAACCCTAACGAAAAATAGGAAATTTTGCATTAAAAACTTACCAAAAATGAACTTCCAATCGATGGGAATAGTTCTCCTACTCAAGAACTCTCCGATAGTAGCCTTACTTCTAAAAGAAGATGAAGGTAAGATGAGAACTCTTAGAGAGAATATAAAAGACTTAAAGAGAAATAATTGTAGAGAAAGAAGTTCTTTGAAAAATGAAAGGTGAAGAGTTCTAATTCTTCTTTTATACTCTTATTAAAATTCACTTGGATCATTCATTCTTCATTTATTTAAGTTACTTTCTTATTAAAACTAATTTTTCATTTATTTAAGTTACTTTTCTTATTAAAACTAATTATATAAAATACCTTATTTTTTTATTTATTTTTCATCAATACAAAATTTAATTTTATTAATAAAGCTGAGAGCTATAAATTAACTCGCACGTTAAAGTATTTATTTAGGTTAAACTGATTTCTTAATTATTTTTAAACACCATTTTCCACATTTGAGAATTAGCATTTATCTTTTCACAATAATTATGAAATAATTAATTTATAATGACACGTTAAAGAATGTTTGGATTATATGACAGTTGAAACGTTCAAGTATATATATTATATATATTTATCTATTTATTTATTGGATCTATTTCACGTTTGGATATAAACTTTAATTCCTCATTAGCGTCGTATTAGACCCAAAACTCTAATCCTAAGCGCATTATTTAATTCTTAACTCCTAATTTTAGTTAATTACAATAACAATTAATAGGTTAACTATCATCCTGACCCATACTAACTCTACTATGCCCCTATGAAAATGACAACTCAACAATCAATACTTATCTATCAATTTTTTTTTATCAAATATTTCAGCAATTTTTTAATATTCAATTAAATGTTGAAATTTAAATAAACATATTTAAAGTGCAAAAAATATTTAATATATAATTATTACGTCCTTGATTCTTAAAGAATATTGAGAGAAATTAGTGGGAAAATATAAAACGATTCCTTTGTTTCTGGTATTGTGAATGGAATTGAAGTCTACACGTAAAGTTTTATAACCTAATTGTCAAGAGAGTAGAGAATTGAAAAAGACATTAACTATTAGTTGAGCTATTGAATCATGATATTCTTTATCATCAAATAAAAAAAAAATTAAATATAGTTTTAGATTCTTTGTATGTTTTTAGTCTTCATGGAACAAATTTCTTCTAATCTTCGTCCTATAAAATTTTATTTAACAGTTTTAGTTCCTATTTCACCAATGAGTAACAGTCATTTATTGATAAATATAATTCATGTTTCTTAAATAATAGGAACTAAAATCAATATTTTAAAATATATAAAAAAAATCCTTATAAAAAAATTGTAATATTATCTCCAACGTCCCACTATTACCTAAATCATTATATGTTAATGTCATATATTACATATTATTAATTATATCATATATTACATAATAATATATTTATTAGGAAAATATTTGAAGATTTTTTAACACACATTCAATTGAATTTGAATATCAAAGAGTTATACATGTCATAATAGTTTTTTTAAATTGATTTATAGTAAAAGATATATAATTAGAATATTATTCATCTCTAGAATAAATTTTTATAATTCATTACATAATACTTTTTCATACCAGAAATTAAATAATAAAAATATTCTTGAATACAATTTAATATTTTTAAATAATTTCAATACTAATAAAATTAAAATATCTCTTAATAAATCTTTAATTTAATATACATACTATTTTACTTCACATGATAAAAATTCTTCCTTAATATCTGTTAGTTCACATCATGTTATGTCATGATCACGGATTATAAATACATATATCTATATATTTCAACATAAATATAAATACATAAAATCCATTCACCATTAATTACATCGTAATGATATTTAAGTACAATAAGTTTTATGAAATATAACAAACTCAGTAAATTATAAAAAGTTTTAATATTTTGAATAATTTAAAAATATGTTATTTAAAATTTATAAAATATTATTTTCATTTAGTCACAAAATTACTCGCTTAAAAAATTAGATAGTTTAAATTCATTCAATCAATAGTTTTGCTTGCTTAACAATAATTTTATTATTTTATAACTTTTATAGCATATCCAATATATATATATATATATATATATATATATATTTATAATCACTAATCATTATTATATAATTATAAATGAATTATTCAAAATATATAATTGAATTAAATTTTTCCATACACTACCATTAAAATTATTATAATTTATAAAGATCTACATTATTTCCTACTTTTATCTACGGACGACTCTTCAATAGATTTGCTGTCTGTTCCTATATAAGGAATATGATTATAGCAGAAGGATACCAAGACTCAAAATATGGTAAGCTAGTAGAATATTTTTACGATAACAATTAAACAATCAACTCAACAATGCAAATCATAAAATAAGTGTAAAGGTTTACCTAAGACTTCACACATATAAACACATTTACAACATAGACTAACTACTTTTTGAAGATTGTATGGATTTCAGAGATCAAGGACTAACACTTGAGGTATAATTAAGGATCAAGAATCTTCTCAATGACCGACCTTCTGAGTCTTTTTCATCCTAGAGTCATCTCACAACACCTCAGCCAAATATACCGCCTCAGGGTAACTTCACCTATTGCCCTTTTAGAACAATTAGTGAGCCTCCATCGACATTCATTACATGACATTCTAGTCATATAATCTCGTCATATACCATTCCTTAAGGTTTACAAGAATACCAATCCATTTCTTTCAATTCAAATCAATCAAAACAATTTAATCTACTGCAGGGACAATCCGCTTAATGGAGTACAAATCCACTCAACAGATTTGGTCCAAAGAGCAACTCTGCACTTGAAACAAATTTCGCTTAGCACATGCCCCTAACGCTCAGCGGATACACCGCTCAGTGTGAGGTTCCTCTATTCAGCAGATTTAAACCCGAGAGCCTCTAGAGCAAATTCGCTCAACATAGGAGCATTACGTTCAACAGATTATGCAAAATAGGGATTCATTTCAGGCATCCAAATCACAATAGAAACAACATACAACATGAATTTCAACCATTCAAACATAGATTTTATTAAAAGGACTTAAAATCACTAACTTCTCTTACCTTGTTCAAAACCTAACTATGTTGTACTTCCTCTACAACTCAGATCTGTGACCTTAGTTTCACTAGCCCTTCAAGTACCTAAATCACTAGTTTAAACACGTTACTACAAGTTCCCAACCAACTCAAAACGCAGGGAAAAAGAAACCCTAGTACACAATCTCAACCCCAACGAAAAAGAGGGAGTTTGACACCAAAACTTACCTCAAATGAAAATTTAATTGAGGGAAAATGTTCTCCTCTTCAAGAGCTCTTCAATGGCGAGCTTGGTCCTAAAAGAAGATGAAGAATGGGTGAGGAATAGTAGAGAGAAGACAAAGGACCTAGGAAGAAAAGGTTTAGAGAGATGGTGGGGTGTTCTTGTAAATGAGGAGTGAAGGACTTAGGTTTCACTTATAGTCCATTTTTAAAACTTAACCAAACTCTTTCACCCTTCATAAGTTAAAGCAATCTTATCTCACTAAACTAATTTACTTAGGGTCTTTACAATCCCCCCCAACTACAAAAAGTTTTGTTCAAGAAAATTGTACTTACTAGATAAGAGATGAGGGTAATCTCTTCTCATCTTATCTTCCAACTCCCAAGTTGAGTCTCCGGTACGCGTATTTCAACACACCTTGACCATTGCAATAGTCCTACCATGAAGCTCCTTGGTCTTAACATCAATGATTCATATTGGTGTAGCCTCAAAGGAGAGATCCTCTTGGACTTCTACTTCTTCATTTTCCAAGATGTGGCTGGGATCGGGCACACACTTCCTCAACTAGGACACATGGAAAACAATGTAAAGTCTGGCCAAAGGAGGAGGTAAGGCCAACTCATAAGCCACTAGTCCAATCCTTCACAAAATCTGGTATGACCTTATGAACTTGAAGGTCAAATTCCTTGATTTGATGGCTCTTCAAACTCTAGTCATAGGGGTGACTCTCAAGAACACATGGTCACTTACTTCAAATTCTAATGGTTGCCTCCTCGATCAACATACTATTTTTTACGACTCTAAGAAACTTTCATCCTATCTTGAACCAATTTCACCTTCCTGGTGGTCTACTGTAGTAACTCAGGTCTTACTAGAATCCCTTCTCCATCCTGATACCAACAAATACGGGTGTTGCACTTTCTTCCATACAGGGCTTCATATGGTGTCATCCCAATACTGGCGTGACAATTGTTATTGTAAGTGAACTCGACCAAGAGCAACACCTTGTCCCAACTTCCTAGGTGAACACACTCTCAACATATCCTTTAGAGATTGAATGGTCCTCTCAGATTGTCCATCGATTTGGTTGTGGTAGGTAAAGTTGAGCCTTAGCCTAGTCCTCAACGCCTCCTATAGAGTTTGCCAGAAGTGTGAAGTAAACAACAATTCTCTATTTGATACAATGCTCGAGGGTATATCGTGCAATCTCATTACATACCGGCAAAAAGTGGACATTTTTAGTCAGTATATCCACAATTGCCCAAATTGAATCGTGCAACCTCACTGACCACGACAACTGGATGACAAAATTCATCACTATGCTATTCCATTTCCACATGGGGATCTCCAACTGTTGAATCATATCACCTAGTCTTTGATGCTCTATCTTGGCTTTCTGGCACGTTAGGCAAGTAGCAACAAATTGAGCTATCTCCCTCCTCATGTTGGGCCACCAAAAAGACTCCTTCAAATTCTTGTACATTTTAGACATGCCAGAATGCAGACTCAATATACTCTTGTGTCCCTTTTCTAGTATTGGTCTCTTCAATTCCTCATCCGTTGGAACACAGACTCAACCCTTGAACCTAACAATTTCATTTGACCCCATTTCAAAATCCTTAGCCTAATTAGTGCCTAAAGACTCTACAATATTCCTTAAGTACTCGTCTGCAATTTGCTTCTCCTTAATCACTCCAACGAAATCATTGATTACCACTAGTCGGCCACAACCAATTAATCTCAAGGAAACATCCGTATAAAGGTTCAAATATCTGAACTCTTCTATTAGGTCGAGTTCGCTCACCATCAAGACTAACATGCTTATTGTCTTCCAACTCAAGGCATTTGTCGCCTTCCCAAGATGATATATCAGCTGAAAGTCGTAGTCCTTAAGGAACTTCATCCACCTCCTTTGTCTCATATTGAACTCTTTCTTATCAAACAAGTATTTTAGACTCTTATGATTGCTAAATACGTTGAATCTTACCCCATACAAGTAATGTCTCTATATCTTCAAAGAGAATACTACGACTACTAACTCCAAGTCATGGATAGGATAATTCTTCTTACATAAGCAATCACTTTTTTATCCTACATTAACATACAATCCAATATGACGTATCACAATAAATTTCAAAAGATTTTTCAATGAAATAAAAATAATAGATTAAATAGTTTTTTATTCTATTATATTTTAATATTTTTTAATTTAATCTCATAGTTAATTTTAACATTAATTTTAATTTTTTTATTGTGATCAATATTGTCTCTTATATAAAATTTGTTTAATTTTGTAATGAAAATTATAATATTACACTAATATAATTATGTTTATTTATATAAAATTAATATGCATGATATATTTATATCATATCATAAAATATGTATTTCATAATATGTTAACTACATTAACATAAATGTATATTAATATGATATCAATAAATACTATTTACCTTTTCATGAGAGAATTTAATTATATTGACAAAAGAGATAATATTAAATTTTAAAAAAATAAATTTAATTAAAAAATAATGGAATAATGAATTAAGAAAGGCACAGCTGTTACCAAAATCTGAAAACTTGGCCTCTAGTTGTGGGACGGTCCTATCCCATTGCGGAACAGTGCTGCTCTTACAGGACCACTTTCCACTCAAATTATGAATATCTTCCTATATTTTTTAATTTCTTTTTATTTATTTTAACAATGATGTAAGAATGACAACATCTCATCTAATTACGTATTAAGTGCTGTTTTAAATATATTGTGTTGAAAGAATTTTTTTTTTATTTGATTTCGCTATATAAACCCTAAAGCAAATATATCACGTTCAGTTATATTAATAATATACTTTTCAAAATATATAGTAAATATAATTAAATTTGCAGGACAAATAGTAATATTAGTAATTTTTTTCAATTTTGTTTAAGTTTTAGATAATTCTTCAGTTTTGTCAAAAAATCAATTATTGGTCCTGGTGTAAGAACATTATAAATGATAAAGTTTACTATATGCATGTTTAACATTGAATACAATTATACATTTAAAACTTAAATTAATTAACCTAAAATGACTACATTCTAATTTATCCATATTTAATATTATTTTTCTTATTACGGATTTTTTTTTTCAAATTTGTTGAATTAAATACTAACCTCGATAAGATAATGTAATAATTGTTGACATAAAATGCTTTTATATAAAGTAAAAAGTTAAACATGAATATTTTACTATATAAATTGTTTCCACAACATATAAAAGCTAACCACTATCATAACCATGTTTAATATTTAATTACAAAAAATGTTTAAATTGATGTGAAAATAATTTGATTCATGTAAAAGAAATAACATAATATATTATTTTTTACTCATGATATTTTTTAGTGAGTTTTCTATATCGAAATCAATTAAATTAAATTTTGAGCTAAAAAATGAAAATGTTTGGTAGAATATATGATGATGACCTAATTGAGAATACAAACAGCATAGTTTTGTTTTGAAAGGTATTTGTCAGTTATGCGTTTTCTGCCCAAGTTATTTGTTTTTTCCTTCTCTGAATTTTTCAAGTTGTATTCAATTTTGATTAACATTCTCATATTATTTATATAAATATATAACATTTTATCACATATAACACAATTAAGCTTAAATCTACTTTTAGTTTTTACAGTTTTTACAATTATAAAAATATTCAATTTTATTCTTTGAATAATTTTTTGGCATATTTAAGTTTATACAAATTATTAAAAATTTTATATAAATTAAAGATAAAACTAAATCAATCTGTATAAACCTTATATAATAAATTAAAAGATAAATTAAATTTAAAATTCATTTCTAATATTTATCTTAATAAAATTATTAAACTTATCAAATTATTCATAATTTAAATATCGATGTGATAGAAGTTTTATATTAAGTAAGAATGTAAAAATTTTGTTAAATCAATTTTATAAAAATAACCTAAATTATAACATGTAACTTACATACAAATTTTATTTAATTAAATTAGTAAAAATAAATTTGACTTAAAATACTCTACATCAATTATATAATTATTTTAATATAATTTTAAAAAAAATTATTTCAAGTGAAAAATACTTTATAATTATAAAAAATACTAAATAATTTATTTAATACTACATATTATTATTATTATTTAAAAAAAAAACTAAAAAATGTCCAATTTGGAAAGTTGTTGGTCCCTTGCGTCCCGCCACCAATCTGCTCAAAACGAGGGTGGGGGACTGAACTGACCTCCTCGTATAAATTTGTCGGAAAACAAAAACAGTAGAGATTGAACAAAAAATATAATTAAAATCATGTTTAAATTAAATGATAAGTAAAATACCAATGAAAATAGAGATTGAAAAAAAAAACAATTATGCTGAGATTTTTAAAATTAAAATTGGGAAATTAAGAAGAAAAAAATTAACTACAAGTTTTTAGCAAATTATTTTATCTAGTTTTTCAGTATATTCGATTAGTTTATGAACTTATATGGCCAAAATAGAAATCTTGTAACATTTTGCCATACACTAATTGAAATTACATGTGAGAAAAACCCTTACCCTCTTGCACTCACAATACCTATATTTCATTCAATTTAATATTACAGTATTTATTTAATTATCAATAATATGTTTGATCTTTAAGTCAAAATAATAAAGTTTATAAAACATTAACTAAAATAAATTGTTCCCTTCAAGATAAGAAGTCTATAAAATTTTATTTAATATAGTTTTCTTTTTATATTTATCAGTTAAATAATAACTGATTTTACTAAACACTTTTAATTCAATAAAATAACATCCTTTTACCTATTATTGTGATGCCACCATAGCACCATTATTGTAGTTAAATAGTATTTTTAGATAACAATCAAGAATCAATTCTATTCCACAAAATCATGATGATACATGAAAAAGTAAAAGCAACTATTGGTTGCATCCCCTTGACCACGAAAATTAATTGATTATTTCAATCCATAAAGTTAATCCAAACACTATAAATGGATTCCTTAGGTTGTATTTCGAAGATATTTGAAATTTTTCCTTTTTTTTTTAATTTCTTTGGTAAGATCGTGCTTAAATACCAATATTGTCCTTTTTCTTGAGTGGTTCTTGAAGAAATTAAACTCTTTTTATAAGAAATTCTTGAAATACTGAACATTAACATAGATGGATTGGTAAAACTTCTAGGATTACTTGTAGTTTTTTTTTTTTTTCATTTCGAAACCACTAAAGAGAGAAGAGAACAACACTTCAAGAATAAAAACTAGAGTTGATATTAAAAGTTAACCAGATTAAGTGCAATGTACTCTAACAAAATACCTGCATATAGACATAAAATTTGCACAAGATATTCATGCCACATTGAAATCACGTATGCCAAATTCAGCACTTAACACAGTAATGATCAACAAATAAGACAAAAGTAAAGCATGAAGATAAATAGAGTCACCATCCATCTTGGCTAAATTGTTCGTTTCTTCCAAAGCAATTTGCTTTGCCCTCAAGATAACAGCCATAAACTCACCAATTCTTAGATAATGGAAATGGGAAAAGACACAAATGATACCCATATTTAAAGTAGTAACACACTAGTAACAACTGTAGAATCTTAGAATCTAGATGTCAACCCATCGAAAGAAGAACATTTGGGTGGTGAATCTCATTAAAAAGCCTTAATACATAAACAATTACATGAACTAGGTAGTAAGTTATGAAGCACCTTCAAAAAGTATAAGGTAATAATTAGTTCAGCATCTCCAAGATGAAACTGTGATAAGTTCTTTCCTCTGCCAGCATAGAACAAGAGATGAGTGCTTTCTCTCCAACTGAAATCCCCTTACAGGTGCCTTCTGCACTAAACACTCAGCTTGAGCTTCTGTGAAGTTACTAAATGTGAATGGAGAGAAGCCATATTGAAGAAACATGCTCCTCCATGTAGGTAGTTTTTCTTGTGAACGGAGAGGAACTATTATCATCTTCTTAAGGGCTGGCAAGATAAAATGCTTTTCAATCTTTTGGAGGACATCTAGGTTCACATTCACAGCATCAAGTGATTCAAGCAAGGCCGAGTAAGAATGAAGAGCATGAACTATATTGGTGGAAAATGGTACATCGAGTCGGTCGCAATTTCTATCCAGAGTGACCACCACTCTTGGCCTAAGCTGCTTAACAAAGCGAAGGACTAAGGGAAACAAGGATGGGTAGTTTGTGAAACAAGAAAGTGGCATGTTCACAGCAATTGCCTCATTATCATAATAGTGTACAGAGAGTGGACATGAAGGAGTGTTCAATGACTCAACGCTTAGAAAATTGAGCTCAAAAGACATATTGATGTCTTTGGCGTATTGGTTCAACTTTTCCTGAGTAACATTGAGCTCAAACTCATCATAAGTGAAGGGGGACACAATGGCAGTGATTTTGAGGGAAGGCACACCATTACTCCTCATGGCAAGCGTTTGCATAAAAGAAGACCATTGCACTCCAAACCCGATATCGAAATCGATAATGTGAATTCGATCAAACCTTTCCACAGCTTCAATGATTGCTTGATTACTAGTGAAGTTGGCAAACTGAATAACAGGTGATATCTCTGAAAAGGACTTGTATGCTCCAATTTTGAAAATGGAACTGATCGGTGAGAAAGCCAAGACATTGTGACCATTTGAATGAAGCAGTGACATCAAGGCCTCCTTCATGTAGAAAGCAGCCCTCTGAAACGGCTTACCAATTGGGGAGAGCTGGTGATTGAGCCGCGCCAATATCCCTTGCGCATGAACCGGATTCCCAGCTTCTATCAGCTCAGCAGTTTTGTATAACTGATCAAATATAGCCTGCTGAAGCTGGTGGCTTGCATCTTCTCCGGTGGAACTCGCCTTCTGCGGTTTAGCAGATGGCACAACCTGTGGTTGCATATGATGAGGAAACAATGGAAGCTGTGTTTGCTGCCTCCTACCAAACACCTCTTGCCCTGAATCCAAAAGGGGCAACTTTGGAGCCTGAAAATTGTGCCCAACAGGCTCAAAAACTGGGCGTTTTGCTGGATGCTGAGCGAAAACTTGCTGTTCCTGCAATTGGGGGTACATCATTGGCACAAAGAAAGATGGGTTCTCAGAGAATTGAACTTGCGTCTGGTTTAACTCAAACTGGGGATTGATGACTTGAGGCTTCTCATCCAACTCTCCAATCACTTGCTGCTGAGAATTAAACCCACCAGGAGATGTTGACAACAACAAAGAATTGTTACCAGAAACAGAAAACATTGATTCTCCAACAGACAGAGAACCAGTCTTACCATTATGGCCATCTATATTCTCAGCAATAAAAGGGAAACCAGGGTAATTCCCTGAGGGGTCAACAATACTTACCATATTTAATCCTTGATCCACAACACCAAAACCTGCATTGAAATCGACACTTTGTTGAGAGCCACAGCCACCGCCCTGGAAGAGCTTGCTCAACCCTGCAGAAGGGTCTTCAACATCTGCCATGATTAGTCTCAGAATAGATTGATCTTGAACCTCCCAGTCCTCCATTCTCACTCCACATTTTTCTGTGCTGGTTTCCAATGCTGCCTGAGGAGGGTTCTGAGAAAGGGTTGGAGTGTAACAAATGGTGTTATTGGTTGAGCCACCACTACCACCCTTGCTGATGGTGTTGCTACTGCCAAGGGAAGAGGACATGGTGGAAGAGTTTGGGCTTCTTCTGGAGTCAAGAACTGAGGTGGGCTCAGTGCTGCCCACATAGCAATAATCCTCTTTGTCTATGGTCCACTTTGGTTGTGGATGATGCAAAAGCACTGAAAATGAATCTGAGGCCGAAGAGAAATCCAACACTCCCTTCCCTTGAAATTCCTCAAAAGGAAAGGGCATGGCCTTCATCTAAGAAAGTTAACTAACAAGGGTGCCAAGTGCCCACAAAACCAACCACCCCAAAAGACTCCAGTTTCTTCAAAAGTTAGAACCTTTTGTTCAAAACCGGTTTGAAAGCAGGTGTTTTTGAACAAATGGGGTTGGCCTACAAAACCAGAAACAAACAAGGCTTGGAAAATGAAGCAAACTCAGATGCTAAAGTTTAGAAAGGTGAAATTTTGCACTGTAAGATGGCTCGGAATTTTGGTGGGATATTCAAAATTGGTGATGGACACTAACTCACATACAGGGTTCCAAAGACGAAAACTTGAGCACCCATAAAGCTTGTCTTTTTCTTTCTGGATCTGTGGCTTGTTATGCTCCAGACAGTTGCAGTGAAGGAAGAAAGCCATGAGTTTGATTTTTCTTTGTTGCTTGTTTTTTTTTTTTAAAAAAAAAAAAAAGAACACCCTCTTGAAGACCACCTCAAAGCTTGTCCTTTTCTTTCTGGATCCGTGGCGTATTAAGCTCCAAACAGTTGTTGAAGTAAAGGGTGGAAGCCATGAATGTGATTCTTTGTTGCTTATGTTTTCTGTGGGAAACACTCTTTGTTACTTGTGTTTTCTGGGATGGAGTGCTATCTTTCTCTCTCTATCACTGTTTCTACTTTATTTTTTAACTTTTTTTAGTTTATGTTGTCTATGTTGTCTGCACAGTAATTTTCCCTCCCTTTGGTAATGTTGCTTTCACCTCACTGTCTTTCCCCATTCTCAAATGTAGCGCGTGAGCATGCATATCTCTCCTTTATTTATTTATTCATAAATATTATTATTTTTGGGTCATACTCCATTCATACATAATCCATAGACTACATATCTCCTCCTATCTCCCATTCTAAACATTTCTAGTGCTCACTGCATTGCAGTCGCAATTTTAACTTATCCCAATATCATATCACATTTTGATTTCGTCAATTGTTTCAACTTTCCTAACTAACTTTATAATACTATTTCATAAATACCTAAAAATAACTATACTTTAATTTTTTTATTCAAAATAAACTTATCAGTGGGTGTCACTAGCTGTTCTTGCTATGCTTAAAATCAATGTAAAGGGGTTAACAAGTGTGTATATGAGGCTATAATTGGATTATTATTATACTTGCTACCGAATTTAAAATAAAGTTATATCTCTAACCACTAAGAAAAGAGAAAAAGGATTATTTGTACGAGAATAGAGTAGTTATTGGCATTTCTTTGATATATTAAGATAAATAGATTATCTAAAATTTACCATAAAAATTAAAATAATAAGATTAATATATATATATATATATAAAATAGATGAAAATCTTATTTTATATTATAAATATGAATTAAATTTAAAAATTTATTTATATTATAGTATAAAAATTTATTATAATAAATTTGTTAAGTTTATTAAATTATTTTGTTAGATATTTATATGTATATTTATTTTCGAATTAAAATGTTTATTTACTTTCAAGGAAGATATCTAAAAAAATATATTAAAAATTTCTCATAAAAATTAAACTTAAAATATAAATTTTATTTTATGAATTAGTTTTATAAAAATAATTAGACTTAAAATTTATTTTTATTAAATATTATTATTATTTTATTATAAGACATTGTTATGCTTTATTATATTATAAAATATATATTTTTTAAAAAAGAATAAAATAATAAAAATTCAAATTTTATATTTTAATTTTCATTAAAGTTTCAAAATTTTCTCTCCTCTCACTTTTTCTTTATCATTTAATTCCTCTCACTTTTTCTTTATCATTTAATATTTTATGTAATGTCTCATTAGTTATTAGTTTTTCCTTTAGTTATTTTTTATTATATAATTTTCTCGTTGATGCATTAGTCTTTAGGTTACATAATACTTTCATATGTAATTTTACATTTCCTCCATCAAGCCATATAAAAAGTTTTACTAATTTTTTTGAAAGTTGTTTCTATTCATATTTTCCTTTTAAACTTCTTTAATTTAGTTTTTCTCTTAAATTAAGAGTCAAGTAAGGTAAAATATGATGTTCTATTTATCAACATCTACACTTGAGTGACCTCATAAATTAATTAATAATTACTTGAATTAATAAAAGATAAATAAAAATATAAAGATAATTACAAAAACTTTAGAATATTATTATTAAAATAATAATACAAATTATATATATATATATATTAATTCTTTCATCTATAATATATTTTAGATTTCAAAATATACACATAATTTTTCATCTTTTTATAAAGATTTATAATTTATATTTTAATATATATATATATATATAAATTTTTTATTTTCTTCAATAAATTAGGATTATTAATTCTATCAATTAATATTTGAAATTTTTTTATTTTTTAATAAAAATATAATAATCACATTTATAGCCACACATAATATAAACTAGTATAAATATGAAAATATTTATCATCTCAACATAAATTATCATATTATACTTATTATTATTCAAGTTCACTAGTTTCATAACATGTCACTATTAGGTATCATGCATGTCTCTCAAAGCATAGACTCATTCTCATCAATCACCTCATACCAAAGACTTTTCAAAAACTTTATTGTATTAAGTCTCAAACTCAAAGATCTATACCTATCACAATTCCACCTACAAAAATATATTATTGTTTACTTTATCTCCTATATCTCTTGTTATTTCTCAATAATAGTGTCAAACAAGGTAGAATCTCATATAATAGAGTAAATGTCTAACAATTTTGTATTACTAACATATATACACCTTAGAGTAAGTGAAATGAACCTTCTTCAACTCTTACCACCTAATATTTTTCTCTATTTAAATTTAGATATCATTGAATCTGTTTCTACAACCTAATGCATACATAATACTCGTATCTACATAATAGGTTACTTATTCATAGCATTTCGTTTGGGCGAGCAACCCTCATTCAAGTAAAAGTGAAACCAAAAAAACTTAATTTTTACTAATTATTCTCACTCAAGAGAGGTATGTCTCACTCGAGTGACTTCATTCTCATTCAAGGGAAAATAAAACTAAAAGTAAATAGTCATTTATCAAACATTTTCACTTAAATGACCACTCACTCACTCACTAGAGTGGTCCTTACAACAAACCAAATTTTTCATTTTCATTTCAAATTCAAAACATATTTATCCACAATCAACATATTCTTCTTTTTAAAACATTAACACTTATTAAAATTAAGAAATATTTACATTTAAACTTTAATAATACTTTTCATCATTAAATTTATTAAAATAACATAATTTATATCTAAAAATATATTTTTTACAATCTCAAAAATTTCATATAATTTTTCATTCATCACATCTAATCATGATAAAAAAAATTATAATACTAAAATATTCAAACATATCAACGGTTAAACATAAAACATATAATTTATCCAAATTCAAAATTTTAAAAATTATATCAAATCATAATTTCTACAAATGTTAATATTTGTGATTAAATCACATTTTCAAAAATTAAAATCTCCTAACCTAAAATACTATTATAATATTAAAAAATAATAAACTTTCTTTGTCTAAAATCTTATTTTTACAATTTTTTTCTTAAATAAAGAAGATTTTAATTTATTCTCGGAATATCTAATTCAAGAATAAATCACATAGTTACGAAGGTAATATAAATTCATTTTAAAAATAAAATATTCACAAACAAATACATTAATCTCCAAGCATGCAATTAAAAAAGTGACAGAAAAAATAAGAAAAGAAAAATTTACTCTATTCACAATTTTGATTAGTTGAAATCATTCTCCTCTTTTCTTATTATACTAAGGTGGATTCAAATTTAAAAAAAAATATATAAAAATTTAACAAAAAGATAAAAAACAAGTTTAAAAATGATAATAATTTTATAATAATAACAATATATTTAATTTTTTATTTTTATGTTTTAAAAATTTAATTAAATAAAAATTTTATTTTTCATTAATTTAAATTCTATTTATCTATAATTCTTCAAAATTTTATTTTTATAAGAATGAAGGTTAACTACATTGTTGTTTATTAAGAAATAATGGTATAATGAAGAAAGATTTTTTTTTTAATTATTAAGAAAATTTTAAATATTTCCTTTTACACATATCAAGTTTAGATACTACAAAGTTATTTTAAAAAATAGTATGAGTAGATAAGAAAAATAAAAGTAACTGAGTAAAAATAAATATTTTTTTATATAGATATAATTATTAGTGTTGAAGATTTAGGTTTCTCTTATCAATGTTAATAAATAAGTAAAGTTTGAACAATAATTTTTTTATTAAAATTAAATTCAAACAGCGTTTGAATTTAACATTAATATAGTTAAAAAAATTATATAGAAATTATTTAATATTTAATTTATTAAAAATAAAATCTTTTAGATAATAATTTAAAAGTATCCAAAGAAAATATAGATAATTTAGTATAAAATAAATGATGATTTTTTATATATAATATATTTTTTTTAATTTTTAATTTTATTGAGAAACAAATCTTCATAAATTTATAAATAAACTATTTTAATTATATTTTTTTAGTTTAATTATTACTATGTCATATATATATATATAATTATTGTGTATTATTATTAATTTTAAAAAAATTATACTTAAAATATTTCTAAATAAATTTAAATCAAAGTAAAAATAACATATAATAGATGTCGTATTTTTATTATGGTAATTAACGTAATACTTATTAATAATATAAAAATATATCATAAATAATAAAAATAAATTTATTATTTATTAAAAAATAGTATAAATTACTCATTTATTTATATATATATATTAATTATCTAATAATTTTAAAATATAATCACTAATCACATCACTATTACAATAATATATTGATTTTGAATGAATTATTTAATATATATATAATTAAATTAAAATTTCTCATATACTATAATTAAGTTTATTATAACTTATAAAGATCTATATTATTTTTTATTTTTATATACAAATGACTCTATGATAGATTTGTTATTTATTTTTTTAAAGAATACGATCATACCAAAAAAATATAAAGACTCAGAAAATGATAAGTTAGTAGAACATTTTTACAATAATAATCTAACAATCAAACAATAAATTCAACAATAGAAATTATAAAGTAACTGTAAGGGTCTATATAAGACTTTACATACATAAACACATTCACAACATAGACTAACGACTTTTGATAGACAGTATGAATTTCAAATATCAGGAGTTAACACCTGATGTATAGTCAAGGACCAAGAGTCTTTCCAATAACCAATCTTTTGACTATTTTTTACCCTAGGGTCATCCCACAACACCTCATAGCCAAATATATTGTCTTAGGATAACTTCACCTATTGTCCTTTCAGAATAATTAGTGAACCTTCACCGACCTTCGCAACATGATATTCTAATTTATATGACTTGAAATATCATTAAGGTTTAGATACTCCATAGATCAACTATATTACCAAGATCAACTAGTTCATAACACTATAACAAAAACCTCCTCCTATTAGCAGTAACACATGCCTCATGTCATTTAATCTCGTCATATACCATTCCTTAAGGTTTACAAGAATACAAATTCATTTCTTTCATTTAAAATCAATCAAAATAATTTAACCTGCTGTAAGGACAATCTGCTCAACGGAGGTCCAATCCACTTAATAGAGTCTAAATCTGCTGAGCGGATTTAAATTAGAGAGCAACTTTGCACCTAGAACAAATTTCGCTCAATGTGGGCCCCTAGCGCTCAGCGGATGGTTAGCTCAATGCCAGGTTCCTCCACTCAGCATGTTTGAACCCGAGAATCCTTAGAACAAACCTAAGCTCAACGAATTTTGCAGAATAGGGATTCTACAAAACTGCGAAAATACAATTTTAACACCAAAATCACTCATTTCAGGCATCCAAATCACAATAGAAACAACATACAACATACATTTCATCCATTCAAATACAGATTTTATCAAAAGGACTTAAAATCACTAGCTCTCCTTACCTTACTCAAAACCTAGTTATGATGTTCTTCCTCTACAACTCAGATCTGTGACCTTGGTTCCAATAGCCCTTTAAGCACCTAAATCACGAGTTTAAACATGTCACTACAAGTTCCCAACCAACTCAAAACGCAGGGAAGAAGAAATCCTAGTACCTAGTCCCAACCCCCAACAAAAAAGAGGGGTCTTGACACCAAAACTTACCCCAAACAAAAATTCGATCAGGAGATTGGGGGAAAGTACTCCTCTTCAAGAACTCTCAAATAGCAAACTTGGCCCTAGAAGAAGATGAAGAATGAATAAACAATGGTAGAGAGAAAACAAAAGACCTAAGAAGAAAAGGTTTAGAGAGATGATTAGGTATTATTACAAATGAAAAATGAAGAGTTAAGATTCACTTATAGTCCATTTTTAAAACTTAATTAATCATTTTCACTCTTCATAAATATCTCATCTCTCTTAATATTCTTACAAAATAATATTTAAATAGTGCCAAAAAACTACTATAAACTATTAAAAATTATTTACGAAACAAATAAAAATTTATATATAATTAATCCATAATAAACTATAAAATTATTTTTAGCTTTACGTGTAATAAATATATTATATATAATATTATTTTCACTTTCTACACCTTTGGAGGAAAATTTAATCCACCACCTCCTTTTGTTAATTTTGTTAAGTTTTAAAACACATTTACTGTTCTAAACCAAGATAGACTAAGTAATTTTCTCCATCTCCTAAAAGAACAAGATTTTTAACATTTCTTTTAACCACGTGTTTTATTCATCTAATTAAAACGGAAAAAGGAATTAGAAATTAAATCACATAATATAAATGATGGTTTAACCATAAGAAATAATAAAAAAAGTAATTACAAAGACACACTAGTCATATGGTGACTGGAATAATGCAACAAGTTCTATACAATAACTTGTAACTTGGTTAAATTAATTTTTTTAATCTTTAACTTTTATTCGCGATTTTTATCCTTCTATTTTTGCATGATTTTAAATCTTTTGTTTTAACAAATTCATTATTTTGATATCATCCTAAGTTTTGCATACGTTTATTCTTTTATTTTTATATTTTAATAAATGAAATAACATTGGATGAAACCTTACATAAAAATATTAAATTCAAAATTTAAATAGACAAAAATTTCATTTTTCTTTACAATATGAGAACTAAAATCGTAAAAAAAAAACAATTAAGAATTAAAATGATCAAAACTAAAATTTATCCAAGTAACTTATAAATTAAATTGCATCCATCTTTACATTACAAAACAAAGAACATTAATGATGACCTAAGGAGTTAAAATCTACGCGACGATAGGCATTTAGAAAGAAATGAAATTATGCATGTGTTTTTGCACTTTGATTGATTCTTAATTAAATGTTATAGGACCCCACCTTCTCTGATAATTAGGTGGTTATGATAATAAATCTCTTGAAATTAGGTCGATGACTACACAAAAAGATGAAGTAATAATTAGAACTTTCCATAAAGTTCTAATGATAATAAAATTTTGGTGATATATAAATGTGAATTAAAGTGATTGAAAAATGATGGTGATTATGTGAAAGGTCTAGGGCATAAGATTTGACCTAAAACTTGGTTATATAATAACGTGATGGCATGCCAAAACAATAATATTGATATTGAAGGTTGTGAGATTGAGAGAAAGATGGAATTGGACAATGCTCTTAAAATATCCCCGAAAAGACGTTGGAAATGGGTCATCCTCAATGGAGTTGTCAATTTGCTTTGTTTGGATTATATATAAACAACAAACTCTTCTTGTATCATATAACCGAAAGAACAGAAACCACTGCACATAATTTATCATCAATAATTGCCTCAAACACACACAAACTTTGGCTCAAAGTGGGATTGCATATATAGTTTCTTGGAATGTGTTTTTTTCTTTGGAACTATTGCTTTCCTTTCTTTCTTAATTTACTTTTTTTTCTCAAAAACAAAATCTATTCGAAACTCTCAATAATGCATGCTACAATCTCTTCCCAGTATCTTTTAAGTGTCTTTTTGCATGGTTATAATATCAAACAAATGTAAATTTGTAAATCTAACCTTAATTAAAATTCAAATTAAAATATATTAAATATTAAGTACTATAAATTTGATAAAAATATATTAAATTGTCAAATTAGAATATATTAAATGGTGTGAATTTCACTTCATTAAGATCTTAATTCACTCCAAAACTAGCTTTGAAAGTGAGGTTTATGTCTATAGTTCCTTCAATCAAAACTCTACATAGCGATCTATTAACAATCTTATTAATAAGGAGAGCTCTTCAAACCATGCAGAAGAATCAAATCTATTAACAGGTGGCTCAATCCAATCTAAACCCCAATAACCTATCAATCAAAACCTAGTATTATTTAGGCATAACAATCTTATTAACCTGACTTTAATACTATATAAACAGTGATTACGTAGCCTAATTCACCCTTAAAATTGGTTCAAAGATTAGGTTTACATCTCACTTATATACTATAGTTTAACCTTATTTTTAGTTAATGTGAGATTTTCCCACCATTTCTAATAAAAACTCAAAATTGTCACAACTTCACTTTAAATAATCTCATCCACTTCATTCATGATTTGTCCAACAAAATCTAATAGAAGTGAACTTTAAGTTTAACTCAATTTAATAAAACCAGCTTATGAAATGAGATTTGATTATTCTCCATTTCGAAATTCATTAATTTGAATGTAAGATTAGGACAATACAATTGTAGATTTCATTAACTCGTTCATTAATTTGAAGATAAGATTAAGATAACGATAACATGTGACACTTGTAGAACAAGATAATTATAAAACAAACATGTATGGATGAGAGGTAATATGATAGGTCAATTAATTTTAATAAGATAGACTCTAATACTATATCATAAATGAATTTTGAACCTAATTTAATCTCATAAAATCAACTTATGAAATGATATTTAGTCATATATTTAGACAAATTGAGACTTATGACAAAATCATTCTTATCAACTCAAACTCAAGTAATTTTAAATAATCTAATTATTTTTACTATAATAATTTTTTTATTAACAAGCTAAAGCTCGTAACTTTCCTCATGTCTTTTCACTACTACATATTCTCTCTAATAATTAATACAAGTGTTAAACAATTAAATATGCACAAAACAACCATCATCCTATGATAGTTTAAAAGTAACTAAGGTCGAAATTTTTTTAATTTATTTACAAAAATCTACCTATTTTAATCGAGATCAATCCCTCTATAATAGTTTTTGAAAATCGTTGTGGAAGTAATTGGTAGTAACATTTTAATCCATTCACGTTCAAACGTGGGAGAAAAACATTTTTTTTAATAAAAATTCATATAATGTAATTAGATAGATAACTCTCATTATAGATGTTGAGATAGTAAAATTAATTAGATGTGATTTATATATTTACTCTTTTTTATCAATGTTATATACGCTATTTAATGAGGGAAAAAAATAATAATTAAAAGCTCAAAATATTTTAATAAAAATATAAACAGGTCGATTGACTTGTTATTTGTGATTGTTATAATTTACAAATACAATGATCAAACGCAATTAGTGCAAAAAAAATAAAAATATGTTGACAATCAACTAAAAGTGATTGTTGAAATGATTTTAAGATAATTATTATAAAATTCAATAAACTAATCATAAATAACAAATTGTGCATAATATATATTTTTTATTTATAATTTGTATATAAATAGTTTTATAAAAGAATAATCAAAACTCCTAATACGAAAAATCTGTGGCCTTTTAATCTAAAATATAATCCCAAAAAGAAATATGAAAATATGACGTGGCATGAAAAATCAGATTCTCTAAAGTCCTTTTTAAACCAAATTCACTATAAATTATACCATCGCGTCTTTTATCGGTTTGGCAACTTTTCGAAATGCATTTGTCACGACATGCATTATTTAATAACGAAATATTTGCATGCTTCTATAAGACAATTTTTCTTAATTATGAGGTCAATGACCATCGATAGGTTTGGATATATTTGTCTCATTAATATTTTTAAAATAAAATATTTTTAGTATAGTTTTTAAAAATTTGATTTTTAATTTATAAAAGTATACTTTAATATTTTATTATTTTTTATAAAGATATTTACGAGGAAGTTTTTGTACACAAGTTCAAAGTGTTTCTTGATAAATGAGTAATGTTTTGAAAAAATAAAGAAAATGAAAGAAAGAGAGAATGGAAATGGATGGTGGGTTGACCTAGCTAGGAAGATTGGTTTTCCATATTAAAAAGGATGATAAGAGAAGAAGATTGAAGATTGAAGATTGAAGATTGAAAATTGAAGATTGGATAAGAAAGAAAGGAAATCCTAAAATTGGAGGGTAGATCTATGTGAAGCCAAAGCTCCACCCAATATGTATGTATCTTAGAAAGAGACTTGTGCATAACTAAGACTAATTGCACATTCTTTGTTTTTTTTTAGGTTATTGGAGGACCTACCCTATGTGATGTTTTGTAATAATATCAATGCTTTTCTTTTTGTGTGTGCTATAGGATAAAACAAAATGTGTGGGTTGCTAAGAATGCGTTGTTTCTAAGCTGACTAAGAGAAAAAAGAAAGAGAGAAAGAGAGAGAAAGAGAGAGAAAGAGAGAGAGAGTAGGAACAAAAATTGACACAAAATTTAGAAAATATAAAATAAAAATGGAGGAGATATGGTTGGCAAACATAGAGAAAAGGTGGGTAAAAGATTGTTTGGTGACAAAAAAATGCAACTTTTTAAATACACGCACACCCATGTAATAACCCATGATCTCTTCCCCCACCATTTTCAACCTCACACAAACCTTTTTCCCTTTCTTTTTGTTACTTTTGCAATGCTATTTGCCTTGGATCCTCACATGGCGTTTTGGGGTTTTCATTAGCTTCTAGCTTTAGTTTTTTGTTCATAGTGTTTGGGGCATATGGGTTTCATTCAAAAGTTCTAATCACTACACTAATCTCTTTTTTAATGTCAAAACTTGTGTAATCAAAATCTAATTGCTATGCCCTTAACAATTCATGTATTCATTCTTTGTTTGTTTGTTGAATATCATGTTTAAATCTTTACATATAAAAAAATTTACTAGTAATTTGTTGTTGTAAAATTTTTTTCATAAATTTTTTTATAAAAATTTTTTTATGAAATTTTTATGAAAAATAATTTCTTAAAAATATTTTATTTATAAATTTATTATTATAAATTTATTATGGTAAAACTTTTAATAAATTTATGATGGTACAAATTTTAATAAATTTATGATGATAAAAATTTTAATAAATTTATGAAAAAAAGTTGTATTTCTTTTTTATTTTAAGGACTACTCCTAAACTTATTTTCATGAGAAATATAAATTTTTTATTGATTATTTATAATTAAATTTCAATTTTTTATAAAAATTTATTAAAATTCTTGAATAATGAAATCATAAAAGACCCATTGCATTTAGTTAATTATATTGAAAATTATACACTGATTAAAAATATAATTAAATTATAATATATAAATAAAATATAAATATTATAATATTAATTAATTTTAAAATATATTATAATAAATTTTTATCGGCCAATTTCACATGTGAGATGATGTAAATATGAAAAAAAAAATATTACAATTTTTACAACAATTAAAGATATAATTAAATTATAAAATTAATTCTAGAAGATGTTAACTTTCTAATAGAGAAATATAAGTAATAATGCTAAATAAATGAAATGAAGATGACTTTGACAAGCAATTAAACCTAAAATTAAACTATGCATTATGAGAAATGTTCTTGAAGCATGAATTTATGTTAGGGTCCCATAAGCTTTCCACTGCTTTGGTGTTACATCTGAAAGATATAAGAAGGTGTAACGTGATTGCTGCAATTAAATTTTGAAGATAATTGCGAAAGGAATCTTAATTTTGTGCCAACTCCACTTAGAAAAACAATTTTATAGATTTTTTGACAGACAAAAACTTTGAGACAATAAAAAACTGCCAAATGTGTAAAACTTTATAACATATCTTTCTTCATAATAATAATAATAATAATAATATTAATAATATTGATAATAATAATAATATCTGAATCCCACACTCCTAGGAGGTGGCTTCTTCCAGACAAAAGGTGCTTACTAGAATTCCTTAATGGAAAGGTGTTTATGATTATACTTTTGAAGGAGGGAAATTTTGCAGAGAACATGCAAAATAAATAAAAAAATAATAAAAAAATGGAGTTATATATTATGTGGCCTTCCATATCTAGAAGATGCCTTGGATGGTTCTCTCTTTGGCCTGTGAGAATCTGCTTTGAGTGAGTGAGGTGACTAAAGGCAACAATGGTGGCAGAGTGCTCTTTCCATGAGGCAATCAGTTTGCTTATGTGAAAATAATACTTTTCCTTTCATTTCTTTTCTTCTTTCCCTTTCTTCTCCAAATCTTCCCAAAAGGCTCAAAATCTCACTACTCTATCGCCTCCCTGGGTCTACACTCAATTAGGATAACTTGGTTTATCAACAAAAATGGAGGGAAAAAGGTGAAAGGAAACAAAACAAGAACAAAGTCTTTTTTAAATTCTCTAGTTATTGAAAAAAAAAAAACCAAATAGTTTGATTGTATTAAAAGCAGAATATATTATATGTAAAGTTACACTCATGATATGAATAAGATTAAAAGTTCTTGTATTCAATTTTCGATTTTTAATATGATAATGTTAGAAACTTATTGAATATAATTAAAATAAAATTTTATTAACTTAAATATGAAATTAAATATTTATAGATAAAAAAATGATACTGATATATTTATTTATTTCTATTGAACAAAACATAGGTGTTCTGATAAACCAAAACTTTATTAGAATTCGATATTATAATAGAAATAAATATTAAATTTAATTAAAATTTATAAAATTAATTTAAAAATAGAATTTATACATATTATTTAATATTTATTAATGTGACTAATAAAATTTTTAATAATATTTATGATAAAAAATATATATTTTTCTTTTAAAATTGAAGAACTATATTTTAAAGTGGATCCTCATATTATTTTCATTGTTTTGTGTTTAATAATTTTTAAATTGAGAAAAAAAAATTAATTGCTATGTATATTTTTTCTTTTATGAAAATAAATGAAAGGTTTGAAAAAGAAAATGAATTAGATGCTAGATCGATTTTTCGATTGAACCAATAAGTCCATCTAGGTTAAAATAATTTAAATGATTAATATATATTAATTGAGTTTAGCAAATGTCAAGAAGAATTAGTATACTGGTATATTATTCGGGTTTGGTTTGATTAATTACTAGAGTTGTGCGATTCACATTCACATGTATAAATATCTATTATTATTTTATTATTTTTTACTTAATATTGTTTATTGTAATAACAATTTATTATTATCTATATTTTCATTATGTTTATTTCTTTATAATATTATTTTTACACTGTTTTATTATCTTTATTTATTTATACAGTCATTATTTATTTATTTTTGAAATAAGAGAATCTTCTTTATATATATAATCAAATTTATTAAAATTTCTCTTAATTTTATTTTAAAAATAATATTTATTTTTAAATTTACCTACTTACATAATTATAATTTCAAAACAAAATACATGTAAATAGATTAAGTTTTTTGAAAAAATGTAACAACTGAATATTTGACGTTGATTTATTTATATAGTGGAAAGAATCTAATTATAAATTTTTCCTAGACATCTTCCCAACTCGTAAGGTTTTTATTGGAATAGGATTAAAGTCATGTCTTCGTCTTTCTAGTTAATGAAAAAGGAAACAACTTTAGATAAGTAGTTTGCTCATCTTCCCTAACTACTCTCATTTAACCGCACAAATCATAAAATGTGGAAAGATGTATATATGGATCTTCATGCTGTTACACACTGGATAAATGAGATAATGGAGAGCACAGTGGATAAATGAGATACACAATTAGCTGTAAAAGCTTGTTTATTGAATTAAGTATATTGACTATTTATAATGCCAAGTTGAGAAACAGAAAAACTAATAATGCTTTAATCAAGCCTACAATCAAGGAAAATATTTACTCCTAAGACTTATTCAAATAATGAACTGAATTGAACGCTAACAAATCCCCCCTTAAACTGAACTATTTTCACATATTCAGTTTATCTCCTCAAAGTTACACATCCCCAATCTTTCTCTAAGCTTCATATATATTTTCAGCTTCAATGCCTTAGTCATGATATCAGCCAATTGATCTTTGGTTCCACAATGTATTAGTTCCACTTCTCCTTGATTTGCTAATTCTCGAAGAAAATGAAATCGAATGTGAATATGCTTACTTTTACCATGCATAACAGGATTCTTGGATAGTTTAATGGTTGAACTGTTATCACAATAAATAATACATTTATTCTGCTTCACTCCTAACTTTTCAAGCACACGTAGCATCCAAATGCTTTGAGCAGCACAAGCTGCTGCAGAGATAAATTCAGCTTCAGTGGTGGACAATGATACAACTGGCTGTTTCTTCGAACTCCAAGCAACTAACCTGTTTGACATTTGAAAGACATACCCTGAGGTGCTCTTTCGATCTTCGACATCTCCAGCATAATCACTATCACAATAAGCAGTCAAAAACTCCTTTGATTCACATGTATAGAACAGTCCCATATCAGTAGTTCCTTTCAAGTAACATAGAACCCTTTTCACTGCTTGTTGATGCATCAATGTGGGAACTTCCATGAAGTGAGCGACAAGACTTACAACATACATCAAGTCTGGTCTCGTTGCAGTAAGATACATGAGACTTCCTACCATTTATCTGTATCTAGTTGCATCAACCTTCATCCCTCCAATATCCTTTGTAAGCTTACACCCTGGAACAATTGGATTTTTGACCGATGAACAATTTGCTAGACCAAACTTCTCTAAAATTTTGTTGGCATATTTTTTCTGACAGATAAATATACCCTTTGAAGTCTGTGTGACTTCTACACCTAGGAAATATCTCATGCAACCTAAATTAGTCATTTCAAACTCCTTCTTCATTGAGTTATTGAATTCTTCCAGCATTTGCTTATTATTTCCTGTATAGATAAGATCATCTACATACAAATTTACAATCAAAACACTTGTTTCTCCTTCCTTCTTTGTAAAGAGTGTGTATTCACTCGAGCTTTTTTCAAAACCTTCTTTTACAAAGTATGATTCAATCTTGCTAAACCATGCGCGAGGAGCCTGTTTCAATCCATAGAGAGCTTTCTTGAAATTATATACTTTGTCTTCTTCACCTCTTATTTCATATCCTCTTGGTTGCTCTACATATACTTCCTCTGCTATCTCTCCATGTAGAAACGCACTTTTGACATCAAGTTGATAGACCTTCCATCCACGACTAGCTGCAATGGATAGAGTTAATCTAATGGTATCCCATCTTGCCACAGGTGCAAATACCTCATTATAATCAATCCCAGCTTGTTGCGCATACCCCTTTGCTACCAGCCTAGCTTTGCATTTATCTACTTCTCCTCTTTCATTTAACTTAGTCTTGAAAACCCACTTGACACCAATTTTCTTTGCGTCGTTTGGTAAGTCAGTCAGCTCCCATGTGGCATTCTTCTCTATTGCTGCAATTTCAGACTCCATTGCATCCCTCCATACCTGATTGTTGACTGCTTCCTCAAATGTAGTGGGATCATTTGACACAAACATTGCTAGTTGTTGCATCTCCTGGGTGAGTTGCTCAACTTCTTCTTGTTCAACTTCTTCTTCTTCTGATAGTCCTACTCCAGATTCAAGTCTTTCATCCAAACTGGTGGTCTCCTTGTTCTTTCAGAATTCATCACTCTCTGATCTCCTACGTTTTCTCCCTTCCTGGTTGAATCTTCATTCTTCTTCTCTTCAATTTCTGCACAGATAAGATCTCTAGATGTAGTTTCTCCTGACTGGTTCCAGTCCCACTTCTCCATTTCTGCAAAAATGACATCTCGGCTGATAATGATCTTATTAGTTTCGGGATCATACATTCTGAAAGCTTTAGACTCTTCACTAGTTCCCATGTAGACACATTTGATACTCTTCTTGTCTAACTTCTTGCGTGAAACATCTAGAATATGAACATATCCTATACATCCAAACACCTTAAAATGCCGCACTGATGGTGTTTTATTCTGCCAGGCTTTCTCTAGGGTTATGTTTGACAGAGCTGCAGTGAGACATCTATTCAAGATATGCGTGGCTAGATTAGCTGCCTCTGGCCAATATTCCTTTGGTACATCCCGTGCTGTAAGCATGCATCTCACCATATTCATCAATGTGCGGTTTCTCCTTTCTGCTACTCCATTCTGCTGAGGTGAATAGGCTGCAGTGAGTTGTCTTGAAATTCCATGAATACTGCAGTAATCATTAAATTCTGATGAAGTAAACTCCCCACCTCTGTCAGTGCGCAGACATAAAATCTTATGTCCTAAAACATTCTCCACTAAAGATTTAAACTGCTTAAAGATATCAAAGGCTGTAGACTTGGTCTGCAAAAAATAGGACCACATTTTTCTGCTATAATCATCTATAAAGGTAATAACATACCATTTTTTACTGTGTGATTCCGGTGTAATTGCACCACATATGTCAGAGTGGATAAGTTGTAGAGGTTTAGATGCTCTCCAGGTGCTTTTCTTTGGAAATGGATGGCGTTGCTGTTTTCCTGCCATACATATGGAACATATTTGGGACTGATTACAATATTGGCAATCCATGAACCATCTTCCTATAGGCAAGAGTCCTGAGTCCCTTCATGTTGAGATGACCAAACCTTTGGTGCCATAAGCTTGTGATATTTTCAGACGTGACATTAAGAGCAGATAATGTATTAACAGATGCTGAGGGAATTGATGCCGAAAGCACAAACATACAATTTGCAGATATCATAGTTTGCATGATGAGGCCTTTGTTCTCATGATAGATATTGCAACAGTCATCCTTAATTAATATAGTCAAATTTCTTTCTTGAAGTTGACCAATACTAAGAAGATTAGATTTGAGATCAGGAATATAGAATACCTCAGTGATCACCACGATTTGTCCATTTATTTTCATTCAGACATTTCCTTTTCCCACTACTTCCAGTCTGGAGTCATTTCCCAGCTTAACACTGTGTCTGAAGGATTGATCCAGTTCGCTGAACCATTTTCTGTCTCCACTCATGTGATTGCTACAGCCCGAGTCTAGGAACCACACCTCGTATTGATTGGAGTATTGTACCGCGTCTTGATTGGAGTTTTGTATTTCTACAGATGTCATAAGTAGCATCTCTCCTTCCTCCTTTTATTCTGCATAATTGACATAGGTAGGACATTCATATTGGAAATTTCCCAACTTATGACATCGATAACATTCAATAGTGGATTTATCAAATGCTCTTCCTCTGCCGCGTCCTCTACCTCTTCCTCTGTATCCACCGCGCCCTCTGTTGCTGCCACGGTCATTAGTTTGGGGAGTGAAGCTTTTCCCTGTCACCTTCAAGGCTTGTTCAGGCACCTCCTTTCGTTTCATCTTGTGTTCGTGCACCAATAACGAACTATGTAATTCATCCACAGTCATCGTGTCTATATCTTTTGATTCTTCAATGGAACAGACTATATAATTGTATTTATCAGACAAGGTACGGAGGATTTTCTCCACAATCTGTCCATCCACCATGATTTCGCCCGCATTTCTCATATCATTTGCAATTAACAGAACGCGAGAGATATAATCATTGACACACTCATCAATCTGCATTTCCAGAATTTCAAATTCTCGACGTAACCTTTGAAGTTGAGCGCGTTGAACCCTAACATTACCTTGGTACTTTTACTTCATGGAATCCCATAAAGCTTTGGAAGTAGCTTTGTTGGTTATCGTTTTCAAAATATTTTTATCAATAGATTGAAAAAGATAATTCTTGGCTCTCAGATCTTGTAATTTTTGTTCCTCCAAAGACCTTCGTTCCGCACTTGGAAGAGATTCCAATGACTTAGGTCCCGTAAATCCTTGCTCCACCACGCTCCAATACTCCTTGGAGCGCAACAAATTTTCCATAAGCATGGACCAGTGATCATAATCTCCATCGAATTTGGGAATGCAGAGAAAACTATTGCTATCGGCCATGGGTGGGTACTATTTTTGGGTGAAATCTGTTTTTGGGTGAAGTATTAGGTCTCGTGTGTGGGCGTTTGGCTATTTTTGGGTGAAATCTGTTTTTGGGTGAAGTATCAGGCCTCATGTGTGGGCTTCTGACTGTGTTTGGGTGAAATATCAGGTCCCGGGTGTTGGGCTCTGATACCACTGTTACACACTGGATAAATGAGATAATGGAGAGCACAGTCGATAAATGAGATACACAATTAACTGTAAAAGCTTGTTTATTGAATTAAGTATGTTGGCTATTTATAATGCCAAGTTGAGAAACAGAAAAACTGATAATGCTTTAATCAAGCCTACAATCAAGGAAAATATCTACTCCTAAGACTTATTCAAATAATGAACTGAATTGAACGCTAACACATGCTCCATTCCAATGAATTGATAGGATTTTATAAGAGATAACAAAGTAGGTTTCATCTCCGCGGGTTTCATCTTCGCACCTTAGTAGGTCTAACAATGCTGGAGAAATGTTTAGGACCTTGTTGGTGTGCATAATCTCTCAAAAATCTCCTATTGTGTGGATTGTGTTGGTGATTATCATCTCCCTCAAGTGTAGCCATCTTCTCTTCCTCGGATTCATAAGCCTCATTAGAAATGGGAGTAACTGGAGTCCTTTGTAGATGGGCTCGTCTTTTCTTCCTTCTTGCTTTTCTATTGTTCTTTCTTACTGTTCTTTTAATCTCCGAATCAAACAACAATTGATCACTTGGAAACTTTCCTCGTATAAACAACAATAGACAAAAGAAAAGCCAACTACAAGAGGAAGTCAATCAAAGACAAGGTACTATTACCAGAAAAATAAAACAAAACAATAAAAACTACACAAACAACTTCAAAAAGCACAATTTCAAAAACAAGTCCCTGGCAACGACGCCCGAAAATTTGTTAAGATTTTCAATTAAACCTTTCGACAAGTGTATCGAATTAAGGGTTGTCAAACTCAGGGACTTGGTATAATTATGCAATTTTAAGTAATTGTGTATTAAAACTATTTTCCATGAAAGATTTGTAGTAACTTCCAAATAAATAAAATTTGAACTCGAAAATTAAATGTAAGATAAAATGTGTAGGAATTAGACTCAATTACTTATAATTTATATAACTCACATGTTCAATCATATAAACTCCTACTTTTAATAAGAAATTCAAAACAATAAGTACAAAACCCAAACATCAATTAAAAACATAATTTGTATAAATGAATGAAGAGTAATGAGAAAGTTGCAATTTACATCCAATCCCTACACAGAAAAGGCTTTAGCCACTCATTGGTGGATATTCCATCTAACAATTACAAGAAAAAATGGAAGAAGAAATTGTTGCAATTGTTCTTCGGGTGCCTTTTCCAAGTATGAACCCCTCGCTACGTCCGATCTCTCTGTCTTTTTCCCTTTTGTTTGCCAATGGAACTACTTCTCTTTTCAAAATTCATGTTTTGAACTGCCTCGCGTATGCAATTTTTAAAGTCCTTCGCTCAGTGCATCTCGAATTCGTTGAGCGGATTTTTTCTCGAGAATAGTCCAAAATTTTGAGAGTATCCACTTAGTGCCTATGAATTTCGCTCAACGGATTGAAAATTTCAAATCCATTGAGCGCTTTTTCTTCCGCTAAGTGCACAGCTGGATTTTCTTCCACCCTCTAAATTTGTTCCCTCTTTTCTGTAAGGATTCTTGTTTTCATCATGCACTTTCCAACTATTTCTCTTTAATTCAATTACCTACGTCAAAAGAGAAAAACTAGGAGTCTTTTCAGTCGTTTTCAATTAATGTTCATGATAAATGTTTTAAAATACTCAAAATCTAATAGTAATTTCCACACTTATCAAGGTAAAAAAAGATCTAGTTCTAAAATGAAGAATCCATTGAGCGAATTTTAGTAGCGCTCAATGAAAAAGGATTCTTCAATGTGAAGAAAGTTCAATCTACTAGCGAAAATGAATGTTAGAACTGGTATTGGTAGGGCTAGTACAATTGAGTGGGTGCTCTAAATGCTATAGCTACTGTTGCTAGGGTTGGTATTATTGAGATTAATGCTCCAAATGTTGAAGTTGATGCTAGTAGGGTTGGTACAATTAAGATGGATGCTCTTGATGTTGGAGTAACTACTAATGAGGATGAGGATGTGAATACATATTAAGAAGAGGAACGAGATTAGAAATTACGGGAACAAGATGAAGAATTCTTTGAATTCTTCCACCAGAAGAGGATGATGATGATTTTGGAGAAATTGATGCTCTTAAACAAAGTTTTATTTTAATTTTTTTGTAGTTTAATTTAATTTTTTTGTTTATTTAAGTATTTTTAAGTATCTTGTTCATCCCTTGATTGACTTTTGTGTCAAACTCATGTGCATATCTTTTACGGAATTTATTATGGAATTTAGAAACATATTTTTTTATTTTGTTTTTTTAAAAAAAGAATATGGACCCAAGATATAAGAAGATTTGGAATGGACATTTAAAACAAGGAGGAAATGTGGTTATTTTTAAGAACAAGTAAAATTAGGATTTTTGTGCATGGAAATGAAAAGTAATAATTAGAGTTAGGAGATAATTAAACTAAAGATGTAATGTTGAAAATTAGGTGAGTTTTAGTGCGTGTGTGTTGTATGTCCTTGTGCATGCATATGCGCGCACCTACGTGTTTCTATATATTAAGACTTTAATGATATTTTTAGTCATATACATAAATGTATCATCTAGTGAAAATTCAAAGGAGGATTTTTTCATCATCCTTAGGTGAAAGAATAACCATACATTTATAAGTGTATAGAAACTACCTTGACATGTGAAACTAGATTGCAAAAGTGTGAAAGCTTGAAAAATAAATAAGATTCCAGTTAATCTACCTATAGTCAAGGTAACCATTAAACATATTAGGTGTTAATTCCTCACGTTCAAATTTAATAGAATATGATCATTTCTATTTATGTGATTGTTTTTGTAGACTAAATGTATTATAAACATGATAATTATATATAACTATATTTATTGTAAATATTTTATATTTTTTGAAGAATTATCGTGATGTAATATAAACTAACTGTAATAGTTTGGGTTAGACTGAACTTTTGTGATAGACCTTAGACCCAATAGCTTTAAAAAGGAGGGAGATTATTTAAACCTAAATTTTTCTAATCTCTCTCTTTTTTTATTTTTAGATTCTACACTCCCTCATTCTCTCTAAATGTTCTCATGACCTCTCCCAAATTCTTTCATCCTTTTTCTAAAATTCCTCCATCAATTCTCATTTGATTGGAAATTTGAAGGTACCAGAAGAAAGATCTCGAAGAAAGTAACACTTTGCACCGAATAATTTATGCAATTAAGTAAGTTTTTCCAATCTTAAGTTCTAGGATTCTTAATTAGGGATTAATTTTGGAATTTAGGCATTTTATGGAGAATTTAGACCAATTCTTAGTAAATTATGGTAGTAATTAGAGTATTTTTTGTATTAGATCCTTGTAGAAGCCATTAACACTTTGGAAAGCATCTTGAATCTGCAAGATTATCTAGATTAAAAGGTAAGAAAAACTAGTTAAGAAGATTTCTCTTGATTAAGGAATAATTTGGTGTGCTAATACATTTTATGTGAAATTGATGAAGAATTCTATGATTGTATGCTAATTGAAGATAATTAATCGGTGGAAATTGCATGAATTATGATTGTGAACCTAGGAACTACCATAATTAATTAGGATTTAGGGCTTAATCTATTTTCTCGAGGTTTCTTGCATCGTATACAAGAATTTTCGCTTGAGCGAGTGACTTTTGCTCAAGCGAGTAGCTCTATGTTTACTCTCGAGTGTGTTTTCGCTTAAGCAAAAATGCTCCAGACCTGGATTCTGCTCTCAGGTGCATTTTCGCTTGAGCAAAAATGCTCCCGACTTAAAATTTCTTCTTGGCTACATGTTTGCTTAAGCGAAATTACCCTAATCTTGAAATATTTGATGAGTTTTAACTTGAATTTATAGATATAAATAGGTAATAAAATAATAAGATGAATCAATTAAATTATATATGATTATAAGGCCATTGTAATAAATTCTAAAATTGTATGCTTATCATTGAGATTTATGGAATATGGTGAAACTATGAAATGATGGATTATTAACTTGTCATTGGAATCAAACTGTTGAAATGTTGGATTAAATCAAATGAATATTTCTTATATCATCCAAATTGTTAAGTACCCAAATTTTTTGTTTAGAAAAATCATTCCAGTGGAAAATTAGAAATTTTATTCAAATGGCAACCTATAATTCACTAAGTAGTAAAAGGGTTTGCTCAAAAAAATCGTTATAGTGAAAAATTAGGACTTTTGTCCACTAGGTGACTAAACTAATTGTTCGAGAATCAGATTGCTCATTAAGTAAGCAAAACTCGCAGTTAAGTGAATTTGGAGATATTCCTAATTTATTAAGTGAGCATGTTTGTGATGAATGAAGACAATGTTTTATAGATTTTAAATAATATATTTTTAAGTATTTTAAAGTGTTAAAACTTATTATATTTCACTAGATTGTTACATTTCATCAAACTTTTTATACTTGAATAGTATTAATAGTGTGACAAATGATGGATTAAAATTTTACTTATTTATATTTATGAAAGAATATTATATATATGATATCTATATAAAATGTTTAGTTATGAATAGTATATGATGTTATTTTCTGATAATAAGGAATAACAAGGAGGTAATTCCTTTGTATATTTTAATTGTGTGTATGGGTGCATTGGATTTGGAAATTTGTTTAAGATATCCTAATTTTACTAATATTGGAATCACATATAATTTTATTAGTATTGGAATCACATATATTAAGATATCAGGTATTTAAAGTTGATAGATATTTTTATCTTTAGGTTTGTGGTGTGAAAAGCTTTGAAATGACCGCTTTTTAAGAATTTATCTTGTTATATGAGATGAACTTTGGTTTATAAATGTTACTTAGATTATGAATTCAAATTAGGAAATTGTGATAAATATAAATCTTTAGAATACAAATTTAATACATGTATTTAATATAAAACATCATGTATTGTGTTCTGAAAATGTTGTATTTAGAACATGTGAAATGTAAAAATAAAAAATAAAAAAATCTATATAAATACTATGGGATATAAAGATAGAATTTAGTTCATAATAAAAGATACTTTTGGCCTCCTTAATTTATATATATATATATATATATATTATATTTATAAAAATTATTCTTTTAATTTTATTATATTTATTTTATATTTCCACCTACAAACTTGTTTTTACATTTTTAATATATTTATGGAAGATCGTCAACTGATTAAATGATTAATGTAATTTAATAATGAATGAAGAGAAATAAAATGAATTGATGAGTTGTGATAATTTAATTATGAAATTTTAAATAGATGATTTTATTTTAATTTACTAATTCATCTTAACTGTTGTTTTTGTGTTGTTTAATTTTGTATCTTTATATAAGAATGAACAAATGATATTTTACTTAAAGATGTTCAATATTAGTTAATAAAAAAATTATTTAAATATATTTTATTATTTTATTTACATATAACAATTTAATATAATTAAATATAATACAATTCTTTGTAAAGATCACATATTAGATAAATCATAAGTCCACTTATTTAGGAAGAGAAAAGATTATAAGTAATATAATTTAACCTTAATTCTCTCATTTTTTACATTATTTCTAAAAAATCCTACTCCTCCTTCTCTCTAATCTTTCTCTAATCTTTCCCAATTTTTTCTCAATTCTGTCAAATCGTTTAATTCTTATCTCTTTGAAAATTCGAGAATATCATGAGAAAGAGTGAAGAATATATTAATCTTTCATTCATCTCAATTTGGGAAAAACTTGATTAGAGGTAAGGGAAGTTAATTAGGCAAAATTATTTATAATTGATTGGATGATTATGTGTGTTGAAGTGTTTTTATGAGAAATCGATGAGAATTATATGATTATTAGATGTGAAAGTATAAATTGGGTTTGCTCTAAGATTGCAATCCTATTTTGGGTTATTTTTATTTCTAATTTCAAAAAGTGATCTTAATAAAAGTTGTAACCCTAGATGTTAGTTAACTCATGGCTTTATTTCACATAAAAATGATATGTATAACTCAAGAAACGATTTTTTTTTTATAATTAAAGGTGAGCTGTCAAAAAAATAATTCTCTACAAAATTATGAACCCTTTATGGAATATATATACGAATTTGGAAAAATGTCCTTCATAAATATTTTAACTCTGAATGATAACTAACCAATGATGTTTATTTCATATAAAAATAATTTGTATAATGTAAGATAAGATTTTTTTTTTTTTTTTGTGAATAAAAGTCATGTTGTGAGGATGAGTGGAATATTTTTGAAATTATTTTTACTTGGGCGAAAGTATATTATTTTGAGAAATTATTTATGTTCTAAATTGAATTAAAAAAGTTTATATATGTGGATTATGATGTAAAATTTATTGAGTATTGAATTGTGGATTTTATATAATTGTGAAAATTGTGAAATATAATGTGAAGTTGAGTTGTGCTGAACTATTGAGATTTATGTATTATGATTTGTGATGAATTATAAAGTGAGATTGATGATCATGTTGTGAATTATGTTTGACTAAGGTCACAAGAGTTGTGGAATTTGTGATGGCAATGGTACCAATGAGATGAAATGGCTGTGTATTTGAGATGAAAATGTTTGTATGAGATTGTGATGGGTTATGAATTGAATTAGGTATTTGTGGGACTAGATTGTATGAATGATTATGTGTTATTTTTGTGTGAGTCAGATAGTTACTATAGGATACTATTTGATGTAGCTTTAATGTACATATGGAATCTAAATATCTCTAAAGGAGGTATCCAGACTTTAATAATATTCTAGTCACATAAATAGAGATATCATGTGGTGGAAATCGATTAAAGCTTCAACTGTACTTATCAAAGAACTGATGGCTCTTCCCGCCCAATGATAAGTGCAGCCAAAACCTCCATTAACCTCCACCACATGGTACCCCTATCTATGTGATTAGAATACCATTGAAGTCTGGATACCTCATTCAGAGACATCTAGAATTTCATATGTACACTAAAGTTATACCAAATAGTACCCCATGATAACTATTTGACTCACACACAACAACACATAATCCAATTCACAATCTCATAAACACACTTCCATCTCAGCTCACAGTCATCTCAGGCACACAATCATCTCATCTCATAGGCATCACTACCATCACAAATTCATTGACTTCACTGTCATCTCAATCTCATTGGCACCACTGTCATCACATATTCTTATGACCTCAGTCATAATTCATAAAATATAATTCACATCATTATCACTAGTCTCATTTCACAATCAAATTTCAATAACAATACATCACTAAATTACACATCACATAACTCAATAATTTAATTATACAACAAAATATCTTATAACATTTTATCATATTTCATATTTTATAATATTTTAAAATTATTAATAAAATATTAATAGACTTTTTTTTTTTATTATTGACATAACATAGATAAATTTTGGATCATTACATTCTTAAAATAAGATTTTTAGAGAATAATATACTAAAAAATAAATGATGTATATAATTATTATATTTTATTTTAGTAAATATAATTATGGCATGTAAAAAAAAGAAAATAAAAGAAAAACAAGAACAAAAATAAAATAAAAAATTATTTAATTAAAAATAAATAAATAAAAAATAAGTAAATAAATAAATACTCTATAGAGAGATTAGTGGAGGTTTACATAAAAGAAATTGTTAGATTACACGGGGTACCTTCTAGCATAGTTTCTGACAGAGATCCTCGGTTTACATCTAGATTTTGGGGGAGTTTACATAATGCCTTAGGAACCAAGCTTCGGTTGAGTATAGCCTATCATCCTCAAACAGATGGTCAAATTGAGAGAACCATCCAATTCTTAGAAGATCTGTTGAGAGCTTGTGTATTAGAACAAAGGGGTAATTGGGATAGTTTTATGCCTTTAGTAGAGTTTACTTATAATAATAGTTATCATTCTAGTATTGGGATGGCGCCCTATGAAGCATTGTATGGAAGGAGGTGTAGAACACCCTTGTGTTGGGATGAATCTGGTGAGAATCTTATTTTAGGGCCTGAGATAGTGCAACAAACTACAAAAAAGGTTAAGATGATTCAGGAGAAAATGAGAGCAACACAGAGTAGACAAAAAAGTTATGCTGATAAGAGAAGGAAAGACTTAGAATTCGAAGAAGGCGATCATGTATTCTTGAGGATTACTCCGCGGACTGGGGTTGGGAGAGCTCTGAAGTCCAAAAAGCTTACGCCTCGTTTTGTTGGTCCATATGAAATCCTAAAAAGAGTCGGTGAAGTGGCTTATCAGGTCGCTTTGCCTCCAAACTTGTCAAATCTCCATGATGTGTTTCATGTATCTCAACTTCGTAAATATATCCATGACCCCTCGCACGTGATTGAGTCGGATGATCTCCAAGTAAAGGAGAACCTAACTTTTGAGACCTTACCGGTTAGAGTCGAAGACCGAATGGTTAAACAGCTTAGAGGAAAGAAAATTCCCTTAGTTAAGGTTGTGTGGAGAGGAGGAAGAGGTGCTGTTTTTGAAAATGCTACTTGGGAGCTCGAAAGTAAGATGAAAGAAGATTACCCCAAATTATTCGACACAGGTAAATTCGGGGACGAATTTTATGTAAGAGGGGGAGAATTGTAACATCCTGATTTTTTTTAAAAATAATAATAATAATAATATAATAGACGGATATATATATATATATATGTATGTATATTGTATAATTTAATTGGTTGATTAAATAAAGTATTTTATTTAGGGAAATAATATAAACATAAAATATTAGGTGGAGGATTTTTCTGTGAATCAGTTATTAACAAAAACCCGACTCTACGGGTATAAATAGGCGTCAGACCCTCTCTACTTTTTCATTCCAAATTTTCCTAACATTGGGAAAGTTCTTAGAGGTGACGGCTAGGGGCGGGACGTGAGGAGTTAGGAGCGTAGCGTCTCCAAGCGTCACGGAGCGCAGCATCTCTAGGCATCGCGGGACTTAGAAAACAAGACGTCTTTATTCGAGGTAAGAGGGGGAGTGGGGAATGTCTCGCATATGGGATGCATATGAGGATTTTGGGTAGAGAGGCAACCCCTAAGCCTCATAGGATTGTTTATTTTGAGGCAACCATAAGTCCTCAATATGAATTTGAGGGAATTATCCTATATTTATAAAAGTTGATGTTTTTATAAATTATTATAAATTGTTCTTTTTATACATTATTATAAGTTGTTGTTTTTATAAATTACTATCAATTGTTATTTTTATAAATTACTATCAATTGTTATTTTTATAAATTACTATCAATTGTTGTTTTTATAAATTATTATAAATTGTTCTTTTTATAAATTATTATAAGTTGTTGTGTTTATAAATTATTATAAGTTGTTGTTTTTGTATATATATAAACAAGGTATATAGGCTGGAAACCAGTTGTTAACATCCCTTCGTTTGAAGGTCTAAGATGCATTCTGGTATAACAACGCCACGTACCACTTTTCTTGCTCATAGTTTTCTTCTTTTACAACAACATTTAAACATAACTGGAGATACTGGTTGAAATGTGGTAAAAAGTTATAATTAAACTGTTTAGTTATGTGATGTGTGATTTGGTGATGTATTGTGATTGTAATTGGATTGTGAAATGTGATATTGTGAAAATTTCAGTAGAGTATTGAAAGACTCATGAGTTATTGCGTTATTTGCGAGTTTGTGGTGTGTTTTGAGAAGTCTAAGCGATGGCTTAGCAGTGTGAAAATCCAAGTTATTCTTGGTCATTTGTGAAGTCTAAGTAGAGGCTTAGCAGCGTGAAAATCTAAGTTATTCTTGGTCATTTGTGAAGTCTAAGCAGAGGCTTAGCAACGTTAAAATCCAAGTTATGCTTGGTCATTTGAAATGTGTTATACATTTGTGTATTGCATTTGTATGATCATATTCCATTCATTCATACTTTTGTTGGGGGTAGATGCGATCTATGAAGGAGGGTCTTTATGGTCTTCTACCTTGACCTTGGGGATTTTAGAGTAGGGAACCCCTCATTTGAGAGTTGAAATGAGGGGCCACCACGGCCGGCTATACTATCCCGACTGGCTCCTGTTAGACTCGTTCTAGTGAGAGTGGATTGATAGGGTCCTTAGATCCGGTCCATGTCCTCCTGAACTACTCATTTGTGGTTGCGTTGCGATGGTACCACATGCATTTAGAGATAAGAGCATAAGAGCATTAAAACATTTGAGTTTGTGACTGAGTGTGTATTGATATGGGTGATGCCTTTTATATGTGTGATGTGTGTGATTAGTCTACCCATTTTTCTTATATGTATCTAACATATGTGAGATATATTCCTCACTCTTCTATTTTTGTGGTTGGTGTTTTGTTTGGGTTAAATATTCTTTTAGGTGAATGTGTCGGTGAGAAGAACAAAGAGGAGTTGACTGATGAAGCTTAAATTTCTATACCTTGATGTTTGGGATGCTCTGATTAGGGGTGACGTCGGGACATGAAGAAATTATTCTTTTACCTTGAAGAAATTAATTTAAAGTTTTTTTGTTAAGAACTTAAAAAGGCTATTTTAATGCCTAATAATATTTTGTTCGATTTTCCACCTCTGAAAGGAGTTATTACGGTTACTGGAATGATAGCGTGTAGTGTGAGAGTGCATGCCTAGGAAAGTTCTGGCTAGGAAAGATTTGGTATTTAAGAGTGTCCGTTAGTGACCCACCTTTCTTTCTTGGGAACTCACTAGGTGTACCGATTTACGATCTACCGTCGTTGTTCTAGTAGGCAATATGACTCAGAGTAAGAGTTTTATTTTGAAATTGTATTTCCTTGTTTTCATAATTCATCTTTATAAAATGAATATATTGGAATTCTTTTATCTTTATCCCTTTGTCAATTTATATTTATTAGTTGAAAACGTTTCGGGGTAGAAGGGTGTTACATTCACCATTAACATACATATCCTAATTAAAATCCTAAAAATAAAAATGTGATACTAAAAGTTTCATGATGACGTGTGGTATTATCGAAAATTAATATATAATATTTAATTATTATAATAAATTTGATAAAAAATTAAATATATATTTTTTAAAATTTAAATGTAATAATTAATTTTTTAAATAGGACAACTAAAATCAAATTTAACTCAAATACAGAAGAAAAAAACCAAGAAAATGTACTACTCATTGTACATTGGATTTTTACCTTGAAATCACGTGTTCCCACGCTCTCAAAACGCGAGTTATGTGATAGCTTTGAGAGCTATTTTCCTTTTTTATATCTTATTTTTCTTTTTACGGAGACCAACGAGACAAAGAAAAGGTGAACTGGCCTCACTGGTTTTCATAATTTTCAGTTTCTGTTTTACCCTTACCTTCTACTGCGTTTCCTCGAGTAATGCGAGATGAAACTAGGGGTATTATAGTAGTTTCGCACCGTACGCAACATTGGCTTGTTTTTCGAAACTGAATCTGACGACACGACATAATGAAAGCTTTTTAGAGGTTCGAAAATATCGAGGCGTATTTGGACGGTCCAGATTTTCCGTTCCAACATTAAAACGAATGGCTCAGATGCCGCTAAATGTGTTCTACATTTTCAATAAAAAAAATAATTTTAATTAACCTTAAATGCAATTTATTAAAACGGTATGACTTTAATTTGAAGGTTATAATCATATTTTTCATTATTATAATTATATAATTTAAGTTTTTGTAATATTTATTAAATATTTAATAGACTTATTTTGCATGATGATGGATAAATAATAAAACATGGTAATCCTCCTATATAACGAATGCAACAAAAACTATTACCGAGAGATTTTATATCCAACATTATGATTTACTTATATCAATAAAATTTATACTTAACAAAAAGATGAATAGATGAATCAAATTTATATATAATTATAATATTTGAAAGTATTCGAAATATAGACTAATTATATTAATTAAGTAGAATTTTTTATCTTATCTTAATTTGATAATCTCTTATCTCACAATAAAAATATATGTATAAATTTCTGATAATCAAATTAGTATTCGATTCGAATAATATATTTATTGTAAATTTTTATTTAAAATAAAAATTATATTTTATTATTTATTATTTATCTATTTATATTTATATTTATGTATGATGGATTATATATAATGAATGTTAGTTAAAACTATAGATCTATTATTATTAACTTAATTATCTTATTTTAATTTAATAAAATATATTGTATTAAGATATTATCAAGATTAACTTTATAAAATACATCCATTTGTTCGTTAATAAATTTTTATTTATAATATGAAATATCAAACTCATATTAGATGTTATATTTTTTATTGTGTAAAAATGTTAATTTTAATTTGATTTTCAAAACTCATTTTTTCTTATAATTCTCTTAGATCTTCTCCATGATACTTTAGAACCAGAAGCTTATAAACCTTCCGAACATCAGGGTTGAGTTGAGTGGGCACAAAAACTTTGCTGTTGATGAAGTTTAAAAGGTTGTGAGTAACTACCTCCATGGCACCTGAACCTTACCCTTTTCCCATGTACATCACATTGCCCTTCTTCTTCTACTCATTTTTAAAAGCAAAGGTATAGGGTATGACCTACTTCTATAGCCTCTTCTCTAATATCATCATTTTTTCTTTTTTTAACTTTTAGTAGATGAGACTCTTTTTATTGATACTCATAAAACAATTATTCATAAACACATAAATTTATCTATAAACTAAAATTAAGAGTGAAAGTTGGTTATATCTATATTTATTCTTAATATTTATATTTTAACCTAGATAATTTTTATCCTTCAATTTTTGAAAATACATAAATTTTTATATCTAAATTTAATTTTTAATAATAATTTATTATAAAATTAATAAGATCACTAAATTACTAAAATATTTAAATTTAACATATTATATTTAAATTAAATATTTAATAATATTTTTTATAAAAAATTAAATTTATACTTTTAAAAATTTAAAACATAATATATGAATAAGCCGTATGTTCTATTAATTAGGTTATGATATTATATAAAAAATAATTATAATATTTAATTTATTTTTAAAATTAATTTAGAAGATAGATTTATATTTTATTTATATATTATATTAAAGATGATTTTTTAGTTCAAAATTATTAGAATAACTTCAAGTAAAATGTTGAGATATAAGAAGAATAGTTCAGCTTTTGGATCAAAATCAGAAAACATTAAATAATTTTGTTGTTGAGGTTTGGAGAAAATGATTTTGAGGAAAAGTGTTTTAGAATACGAGACTAGGGCTGATCCACTTTTATAGGGTTGTGGGAGTAACTCCCCTACAAGCTTTTCAACTTTTCTTTTATCATTTTGGTCCTACCTTCTTCATACATCATTTTTCATTTCAAATCAGAAATTTTTACTATTTTATAACAAAGATTCATCACCCTTCTAGAAAAAATATAATATTTTTCTTTATCATAAAACAAAATATGAAAATTTTCTTCTAATGATCATTAAATATAAAAATATCAATATAAAAGAATATTTTGTTAATAAATTAATTTTGTATTGAAGTTACAACTTATACAGGAAATTTGAAGGTGCAATGCAGTAATTGTTAAAGGGCAACGTCATCATTCCTTGATTGACGACAGTTCATAGTTGCATATGATGAGTCTATTTCTTATTCTGGCCATGGCATTTTTTTAATGAAGAAGTGTTATTATAGTAATAAATGTAGGGAGATATGAACATAGATTAATGATGATTATTATTATTATTAACTGCTACTGGGCATGTTTTAGGATCAAAGATTGATGATTTGTCATTTTGGTGAGATTTTCAACGAGGCATTATCACAACAGAAACAGAGTTTTCTTCTTCTCTTCCTGCACAAATCATTTACGAAATCTTGCTATAATGAACTTTGACTTCTTTGCCCAATGTTTTGCATGGTCTAATTGATGGGAAGGTGAGAGCTAAACCAAGGAAGAATCATGGATAAGTATATGACATAATAATGGACTACTATAGATCAAATTTAGTAAATTTTATAATTATTTTTAAAATTGATTTTTTTTATAATTTTTAAAATAAAAAATAAAATAATAAATATATTAAAATTAAATTTTATCTATTATCCTCTTTTATATTTTTTTAATTATGTTTTTCATTGATCAATCTCATTAAAATTTCATATTATTTTAAAATAATTTTTATTATAAAATTTTTAAGAATAATTATTATAATAATTAATTTTTCAAATATTTTAATAATTTTCTCGCATTAATTTCAAGACTATCTCAATAAATTTATTTAAATCTATTCCTAAAAACTAAATATATAAGATGAATTAATTTAAATTGGAATTAAGATTTATTTCCCAATAAAATCTTAAAGAGTTATTGTTTCCAATATCACCAAAACACTAAGAACAAAATTAAAACATCGACATAGAATAACAAATAAAATAATGAAAGAGTTATACAAAAGAATTTGATAAATTACATTCAATTTCAATACTAAGAAAATTAAGTTACTTGTAACCATAAATTGTGAGATCGTCTTCCCAATTGATCCACAATCTTCTCCTTTACTCTTTGAAATTTCTTACTTTTGGACTCTCATTCATTTCTTTGTATCTTTTTGTTTCGTTCCTTATAAGGACTGAGAAGGAAAATTAATTTTAGTGAGATAAGTAAATTAGATTAGTGAATGATGATGATCTTGAGTAAGTTTTGAAAGGGTATAAAGGAAGACTTAAGACCCTTCACTCTTTATTTTCTCCTAAGAGCCCCCTCTCACTAGAACCCTTTCCCTTTAAGTCTCTCATATCCTCTCTACGATTTTTCACCATTTTCCTCATCTTCTCCTAGACCCAAGCCCATCATTGGAAAGCTCTTGAGAAGGAGAACCATCCTCACCGATTGAAATTTGTTTCAGGGTAAGATTTTGGTGCAAAGTTCCCTTTGTTTGTTAGGGTTTGGGACTGGGTGTGGGGTTTCTCTTCTCCCTTGTATTTGAGCTGTTTAGGGGCTGATTATGATGTGTTTGAACTTGTGTTTAGGTGTTGGGAGAGTTAGTTGAGAGCCAAAGTCACAAATTTGTGTTGTAGTGGAAGAACTCCATAGTTGGGTGTAGAAACGAGGTAAGAGAAGCTAGATATATAAGCTACTTTGTGAAATCTATGATTGTATGTTTGAAATACATGTTGTGCGTTGCTTTTTTTTTTTTTGTATTTAAATGTGCTTGGAATGCTTGTTTGAGTGTTGGATTTGCGTTTTTGCAGTTGTGCAAAACTCCTATTTTGCATGATTCGCTTAGCGTAGGGCCCTTACACTAAGTGAATTTGTTTCAAAGACTTTCGCGTTGAAATTCATTGAGCGGAGGGCCCGACGCTAAGCGAATGACGCGCTCAGTGCAGGGGACCTACACTGAGCGAAAAAATAAAAGATCCGTTGAGCTAATTTTAGCTACACTGAGTGAATTTTCCTTGACTATTTTGCCTTGTTTGACTCTTAGAAAAAGTGTGTATGATGTGATTTAGTGGCACAAGGCCTGTGTTACTCCTTGTGAGAGGAGGGTTTTGCTATTGGGTTATTAATATATGAATATTGGTAACATAGTATGTATGAATTTCGAGAATAATTATAGGGTATCCAGACCTTAATGATATTCCAAGTCATGCAGATTAGAACATCATGTGGTGAAGGTCGATGAGGGCTTACTAATTATTTCGAAAGGGTAATAGGTGAAGTTACCTTGAGGTGGTCCTGGTTGTGAGGTCTTAAAGGATGATCCTAGGTTGAAAAAGGCTCAGAAGGTCAGGTATGGAGAAGACCCTTAGTCCTTGGATATATCTCATATGTTAGTCCCAGATGTGCGAAATTCATATAGCCTTTCGGAAGTCGTTAGTGAAATTTTGTGATTGTGCTTATGGGTGTAAAGCTTTAGGTAGTCCGTTACACTTACTATTAGGTTTGAAATGTAGAATTAATTGTTTGATTGTTAACATGAATATTTTTCTACTACCTTACCCTTTTTTGTGCCTTTTGTATTCTTGTTATGATTATATTCTTTACTCAGAAGCATACAATAGGTCTACTAGGAGAGCCATCTAACAAAAATGGACTTTAAGCGTAACTCATCCTCATAAAACCGGCTCAATAAGGTGAGGTTTACATCCACTTTATATATATTAATTTGGACTTATCTCTAGTCGATATGGAATCTCTAACATCATCTGTAAATGAGAGTAGGAAATAGTGTAGGTCCTATGGGCTATAATAAACTAAATGGTAACTCTTTTGTGAACTATGAATTTGTTATGTATTTTGAATTATACCTTCGGGATTATTGTAATAGTAATTACTATTTACACTTGAGGTTATTGAATGCTTAGAATGTATTTATATTTTTGGGTATGTTACATTCCTAAACTCCTTTCTTGTAGATAAAAATTAAGTTAAGTCTTCCTTTATGTCTTGATGAGAAATAGAAGAAAAAAAAACTTTCTTCTATTTTTACAACTCCTAAAAAAATACAAAATTTATCCATATTAAAAAGTTATTAATACTTTAATTAAAAAGAAAAATGATAATTAAATGATTAATATAAAATATATTTTACTTAATAATATTTATCAGTTAACACAAATACATTTCATTCTTCTATGTGATATGAACATATATAATATTTTTAGTCTTTTTAATTTGTTTGTAATTAAAATTAAAAATTATTTTAACGAGTAGAATCTTCAAATTTGTTTTGTACACGTATTATTTTATAATGTGAGTTCATTTTAAAATATACGTTTTATCTATTATTTTATTATAATAATCACATTTTCATATTTTTCTTTTTAAATAAATCTAATACATGTATTTATTAAAATATAATTTAATCTATATATTATCATTAAATATATATCTGGTAAGGAATAGATTATTAATTAAGAGTAAAAATATTTAATGAAGATAAAATATAAATAATTTTAAAATTTTAAATTAAAAAGTTTATAAAAAAAAAGTTAATTACTTTGATTTTATTTAATAAAAAATTATTATTTATCTAAAACTAATTTTTATTTTTTATTAAAAATTATGATATCATTTCTTATCATTTTCAAAATTTCGGTTTATCAATAAAATTAGCGAATAATAGAATAAATATTATTAATTAAAATTTTAATTAGAATATTTATCTTAAAAAATATATTTTTTATGGGACTCTTATAATGATTGCATGTGAGATTTTTAGTTTTAAGATAAATTATGCTAGCTTAAATCTATAATAATATAGTTTGGTTTGTTAATCAGGTACCTTGAAAGCAAGTTAGAATATCTTTAACTCAACCCTTCAATTTTGAGTTAAAGAATTTGAGATAGAATTTCTAGTAAGGAAATTAAGTTTACTTTCAATGTCATCATAGTAACTTAGAATAGGTGACTTGAATTATAAAAGTGATATGATTTCATTATTTGAAACTCTTACAAGAAATGTATTTGGTTATGTGATTAGATAATTGAATAATTTAGTTGAAGAAATTATATGATCGTGGAATGTTAAATTTTTATTGGTAAACTATCATTTTGAAATGTTTCATGTCAAGAATGGTTATGGTAAGTTGGTAATGTGAATTGTAGATTGAGTTATGATGGACAAATATAGTTTAGAACTTGAATTAGTTTCTATAAATTTAAAAACAATATAATTTGAGTTTAAATTAAGAACTTTTCTTTTATAACTTGATTGAAGTTCTAATAGCTTTAACATGACATGAGTTGAGAATCTTAAAATGTTGTTAAGGTTAGTGTATAAATATTAAAATGCTTAAGTTAGGATGACATTGCATGATAAAATAGTTAATATTTATGATTTTTGTTAAGTTTAAATATAGAGTGTGTAAGTTGTTGAGTACATCTAATCTATAGTGACTTTAAAATAGTTAAAATGAACTTTCAAGTAAGTAAAGATATTTTACAAATAAATATTTGATCAAATGAGCCGAGGACTTGAAGACTTGAAAAATAGTTAGGTTGATATCAAGTCCATTATGCTTAAGGGATGAGTCGTTTGAGCAAATTTATTTTTGCTTATGCGAGAAAGCTTTTACTTGATAAAAAAAATACATCACTTGAGTGAAGAATTCCTCATTTGAGCAAGAGAGGTTTAGAAGAGTTGAGTGCTATCAGTCTAAATTTCACTTAAGTGAATGACGCTTTCCTTAGTGAGAATACCTGAGAAAAAAAACTAATTCTCCGATTTAATAATGCTTTTAAATTAATAAAATGAATGAAGTAATAAAATATATAATATAGTTCGAAAATGGTTATAATGGTTTTGTGAATGTAAGAAATACCAAGGAGATATTTTAATTTTGTGGTTTGATTATGTGTCATTGCATTGAATTAGGAGATTTATCTAAGATATCTCTATTAATACTGAATTAACATAAAATAAGACATCAGGCAGTGAGAGTTAAAAGAGATTTTTTATTACTTAACTTGTAAGGTGAAATAACGATGGAGTAGTTAATCTTATGAATTCATTTTGTCGCATAAGGAGGAATGCAATTCGAATAATGCTACCTAAGTTTTAGAAGTTAGGCTAGAAGGGATTGTAACATGTGTAGATCTTTGAAATCTAAATTCAATATGGGTATGCTAATACTAATCATCAATTATTGAAGTGGTGAAAACATCAATGAATGAGAAATTTCATGATTGTCCAATAATTATATAAAAACTTAATTGAATGTATGGTGCGATATTTTATTAAACAAATAGTCTGATAAGTATACATCTAATCTAATTAGGTATGTGATGTATTATTATGAAGTATGAAAAAGTATGAAATGATTTAACAATTTTATAACAATAATATCTTATAAAAAATTTAATTAAATAATCTCTATTTTTTTAGTTAATAACTTAAGCAATAATTAATGGTGGATAAAAGTAATAATGAAAATATAATTTATTTTTTAAAATTAAGAATTATTTAATATACAGTTGAATAATATATTATATGAATGCTTTGGGTGACTTATGATGTTACAACATGCGCATTAAGGTATGAAAATTTATGAAGAAAATCACATTCTTTTTTATATAAACGAAAGTCGTTATCACTCAAATTGTGTTAAAATCATGGGAAAATAGAAAGTTATTATGGAGTCTAACTCATCCTCAAAACCGGTTCAGGAGGTAAGGTTTATACCTCACTTATATATTATAGTTCGGCCTTATTTTTAGTTAATGTGGGATTTCCCCAACATCCTCCCCTCACGTCGAGGAGGCTTTCTCAACTCAAACATAGTCTGTTAACAGATGACCCAATATTTGAGATTTTATGGGCATGAATCAGACTTGATCACCATACCATCCACATAAACCTCCATGTTTCATCCTATCTGTTGTATGAACATTTTGTCCATCAATCTTTGGTAGATGACTCCTAAATTTTTAAGGTCGAAGACATGATCTCATAAAAATAGTTGGTTTTCTCAGTGATGAAGGTTGCTTTCGGGGCATCATCAAGTGCATTTAGATCTAATTATAGCCAGAGTATGCATTCAAGAAACTAAGCATTTTGTGACTGACAGCTCCATCTACTAGGTGGTCTATATCTTTGGGACATGCTTTGTTGATGTCCAGTCATTACACATATGCTACTTATTGTTTGATTTTTTTCACTAGGAGAACATTGGCAAACCAAGTGGTATACTTAACTTCCCAGATGAAGCCTACGTCTAATAGCTTTCCTACCTCCTCCTTTACTGACAGCTCTCTTCACACATCCTCCTCTTCTTCTGTGCCACTAGTTTGGCCTTTCGGTAGATCGACAATCAATGGGTGATCACTTTTGGGTTGATGCTTGGCATGTCGATTGTCAACCATGTGAATAAGTCAACGTTCTGCCTTAATGCCTACATGAGTCCTGCTCGTCATGATTACAACTAAGATGGTTTTTTCTTTGAATTGAACGCAGAAACCCTCATCAATTCTCGGGTTGATATTTGTTATGACCACCATATCGTCTTTTCTCGGCCTTTCTTCCTTCTACTCCCTAATTGATGTGGTTTTCAAACTTGCCATGTAGCACTCTCTAGTTGCTCTTTGATCTTCATGGATGGTTATTATTGTCCCATCGAGTGCTGAGAACTTCATAACTAAATGCGGAGTAGACACTATAACTTCAATTTTGTTAAGTGATGACCGACCTAGAATCATGTTGTATGGGTAGTTTGCTTCAATGATGAGGTACCAAACCTTCATTATCTAGTAATGTGTACTTCTTTTTCCAAACTTTGTATAAAGGTCTATGTATCCTTTGACATCCACCCGCTCCTTTGCAAACCTATGACTTGGTCGTTGTAGGGATGTAAGGATTCTTCTAACAACTCTATTTTCTGGAATGTGTTCCAATAAAGAATATCTATTGAGCTTCCTTGGTCAATTAATATCTTTCGAACCACAAATTTGGCGGCTTCCACAATGATCACCATAGGGTCGTCCTGTTGAAGATCAATGCCTTTTAGGTCAACATCTATGAAGGTAATAGGAGGCATTCTCAGCCATAGCAGTGTTGATGGATTGTATGTTTTTTAGATGATGTTTCCTGGCTGAGTTGAAGGCTCCTCCACCCACGAATCCCCCGACAATGGTATTGATTACCCTTCGGATGAGTACTAGACACCTCTCTTCTCCTTTACCGTTATCTTTGTGGTCTGTACCTTTGGGTTTGGATTGGTTATAACCATCCCAGCGTTTATGCTGATTGTCATTATTTCTTCCCATGTACCACTTTTCGTCCATCCTTACAAATTTCTTCAAGTGGTCGATTTGTATCAATTCTTCAATTTTGTCTCTCAAAGCCACACACTCGTCTGTGGAATGTCCATAGTTTATATTGTACTTGCAATGCTAGCGAAGAATAGCATTAGGTGGTGTGGGCACTTTTCTTAATGTTTGAATCAGATCAATGTTCAATGCCTCCTCTAAAGTTCATCCATGGTCCACTGTTAGTGGTGTGTAATGAGCAAACTAAGACCCTCGGCCTTTTCGTGGTCTCAGTTGGAATTGGCGTTTCTTCCCCTTATCTTTCTCTTGTTCTGTCCTCTCCCTCTCCTTTCTACCTCGAGATGGTTGTTCCTATACTTATTCAACTCCTCCATCTGCATGTAATTGGTGGCTCTGACCTTCACTTCATCTAACGTTTTGGTAGATCGTTTAAATAGGTTGTTCAGGAAAGGACCTGGTTTGAGGGCCGTTACTAAGTGGTGTCGGGATATGGGGCTTCAAGGCGTGGAATTCTCATAAGTAAAATTTGGAGTATTTGTCCATGAACGCTCGTAACCCTTTCCTCTTACTTAACATTGACAAGGGCAAGGGAGGTCAGCGGGTATGGCTGGCTGGCTGTGAATTGAGTGGTGCAGGTTGCTTGTAAGGTTGGTAACAATCAATCGAGTTGGCGGGAAAGGTGGAGAACCAACTCAATGCTGCCCCTTCCAATTATGTCAGGAAGACCCGACATAGTATAACATCATTCGTGGTGTACAGATTCATGTGCAGGTGAATGCTTAAACACGCAGTACCATCATAGCCCTTCATGCTTAGTCCCCTCCACGAGATCGGAAGGGGTACTTCCATTATTTCGTCTATGAAGGGGTGAAGTATCTCTTCACGTTTGGATGTTTGGGAGACCGACAAGGGAACTATAGGTTGAGAGTCCATCCTATTACTAGTTGTCATTGATAATTCTTGTTGTGGTTGGGAAGTGGCCACCTCGGGGATAACAGGGGGAAGGTGTGTTTGGCCGGACCGAGATGTTGTTGGTCCCCCTATGCAGGAAAGTTCCCTTCGTACACCTCCAATCTTTGTTTCATCTACGCATTCTCCTACCTCAACTGGTTTACCTTGTTAGCACTTCTTTTTTGGCCTCTGTTTATTTCTTCTAATTCCTTCAGCATAGTTTCCAACAGGTTTCATAGGGTCAGGAGGGGGAGCCTCAACTGACCTCCCAACCTCCTCCTGACTCGTCATGTTCTTGGTAACTGCCATTGATCTCGGCAATACCTCGGTCCCATGGTGGGCACCAAATCATACTTACTAGGTCGTATCTCAAGATTCTCTTTGAACTCTAGGTGCATCCCATACGCCTTGATCTTGTAGGACCAAAAGGGGGGTATACTTGTGATTACACTTTAATGCTCAAGTCAGTAAAGAGATAAACAGAATTAAAATATGATTAGATGATTTATTTTACCTGGATGAGACGATTATTTATAATGTATTCTAGTAAGTGATTATCTTTAATAGATCTAAACTACCTTATTTTCTGAGTGATACGTATTGCTCCAAGCAAGTCTTGCAGAGATCATGTCCAACCCAGTTACGAGGATCAATTTTAGACCTATTGTAGTTGGGCCTGTTATGAGACCGAGTACTTGTCGATTACAGTTGACAAGTACTTACCAAAGACTATTTACAGGGTTGGGATCTATGTTGATAAGTGAGTTGGTGAGGACCCAATACCTATCCGATACACTAATATTTTATGATACAATTTTGTATAGAATTATACTTTAAGATAAAAACCTTAAAAATTAATTTATTTGATTTTTTTTAAATTAAAATTAAAACAATTTATAAATATTATAAGTGTGATGCTCATAATTTAGAAAATATTTTATTTGAAAGTGTAATTTTTGTAAAAAAAAAATTCGAATTTGAAATTTGAATATTACATATATATTTATACATGCACAAATATAAAGAGAGAAAAGCGAAAGAAAGAGAATAATTTACAAATAAATATATATATATATATATATATATGCATTTATCTGTTCCACTTGACTGTTTGTTCTAGAGGAATCAGGATATGACATTTATAATTACAAAAATGATGGGTGAAACATTTCAAAATAAAGTGTCACATATGCAGTCCCATCTAGCAGGTTCCTATTAAACTATAAGCATTTTATGGTGTCTAGGGAGAGAGGTCTTCACAAAGAGCCTCAAAGGCTTCCAACTCGCCAGACGAGAGGTCTGACAATGAGATGTCCCCCTCATTGGCCGTCACTTTCGCTCCCATCATCCTTTCTCGTGTCACTCTCGTAGGCAGACCAGTTGCATCGTGATCATGAAACTGGAATTGGTAACGTAGAGGTCTAGGAGGTCGTACAATCCCTCTATTTATATCGTAGTTAAATATATGATTGATCCTTCTATTATCTTCACTACAAAAGAGCATGCTATATGATACACGTGCGTCCACAAAGATAACAGAATCAGGTCTGTCCATTCCTGGTGTTATCAGGTATTTATAAAATCCTACTTGCTAATATTATCTAAACAACTCATTAAAACTACAATTATATTGTACATCTACTAATCTAACCCTACGACATTGAGTTGTCATTGTTTTGTCCTAAAAATATTGGGTATAAAAGTGAGTTTCTTCCTATTCGTAATCCTAACATATAATGAAATACAATAAAAGGATGATAAAAATATAGAACCAAATAAAGTAAAATCAATATATTTTGTTCAATATAAAGAATCTCAACCAATCAAACAGTTGGTAAACATGCACACAAGAATTAATATTAATATAATATAAATTCTAAATAGTTAGTCTCTTCATCTTTCACTTTCATCATATCTCACAATTTTCACTATTATTTTGGACCCCCTAAATGTTGTCAACTTCACCACCTAAATGATGTTGGCTTTACACCGGTGTGGATAGTTGTTGGTTAGCACTACGCTCCACAGATAAAATATGTGTGCACAAATCCCTTTGGCAAAAAGTATAGTCAACGATTCAGTCGAGAACGAAGTGTGAAGCCTGTGATAGTCCCTAAGCACATCGTGCAGATCAATGGTTGGGTCATTTCACCACCCTTCATTTCTCCCAGGTTATTGAACCTTCTTGAACTACGCCCAAATGTATCTCTATGGCTCATCGACACGAAATTTAAACTTGAAATGATATTACTATCCAAATTTCATAGCTTTCCTACCCTCTAGGTAGTTAGTTCCAACTCCTCAACTTCAAAATATTATTTAATAAAAAAATTTGTTTTGGAGGTGTAAATAGAAAAACACGAGTGCAAATAACAATCAGATTTTTTTTACTTTTTTTTTTTTCTAAATCCGCTCAATGGATTTCACCTTCGCTGAGCGATTTTTTTTTTTTTTGTGACATTTATTGTATGATGAATTGAAGATTTATTGTATGATGAATTGTTGAGACTGTGTTTGTGAAATATTGTGATATAAAGTATGAGATTAATTATATGAGAAATGATGAAAATTATTTATGAGATGTTATGATAATTGTATTGTGTTTTGAGATGATTGTGTGCTAATTATATTTAATATATGTGATGATAAATTATGATATGAATGAGATGTTGTGATAATTATGTTGTATTTTGAGATTATTGTATGTCAACAAGATTGAGATGACTGTGTGCTAATGAGATGAGATGGTTGTGTGTCCAGATATTAAGATGGGTTGTGTACTGAGCTATGTGCATTTGAGACTGGATTGTATGATTTGTTATGTATAAATAATTATTTGTTGTTTCGATTGAGTCAAATAATTATCATGAGGTACTATTTGGCATAACTTTAATGTACATATGGAATTTTAGATGTCTTAGAAAAGATGTATTCAGACTTCAATGGTATTTTAGACACGTAGACAAGGATATCATGTGAGAAATCGATGGAGGTTTCAACTACACTTATCATTGGATGGATTGAGTCATCAGTTCTTTGATATGTGTGTGAGAATTACTCTCACGTACACTTGTCAAAATGGGGATAGATAGGAAATCTTGAGGTGAAAAAGTTCAAAAGAAATTGCAAATCCTAAGGTGAAAAAGACTTAGAAAAAGTTGTGTTTATGGTCTAATAACTAGTATGTATAAGCAAATGTTAACCTCTAGATTAAGAACTCCATATAAGTTTCTAGAAGAATCTGTCTACAATTTTATGTATATGTGAAAGAATGAGTGTGATGATAGTGTGTAAATGAATATTTTATTATAATTATTTCATAATTTTGAATTTACTTAAATAAGTTGAGATTATTTAAATGTAAATTTTATAAAATATTATATTTAATTTTTTTTTACATTAGTTTGTTTTTATTATTTTATTTTTTTGAATTTGTTGATACTAAGATGATAATATCTTAATTGATAAACAAATAATAATATAGATAAAATAAATAAATAGATTCAAATTTAACAATGAGAAAAATTATTATTTTTGTATTTTAAAAATATAAAACTATTATAATATAATTTAAATAAGTCTTATTGTATCATACAATAAATAAAATATTATTTATATAAATATTAGATATTTTACTTCATGTTATTTAAAACTAAAGAGAGTTTGTTAAGTAAATGACTTTCTTTAATATTAAATAGCATATTTCTGAAAATTATATTAAAATAGTATTTTATTATAAAAAAATATTAAAGTAAAGTATTCAAAATCGAGATATAATAAAAGAGAATATAAATAATAAATTGAAATATTATAATTTAATTTTTCTTTTACTTTTGTTTAATTAGATTTTAAAGAGTGATGGTTGAAATATATAATGTATAATAATTGAAATTTGAAAAATTAAATAATATATATAAAAATTAAGAGGAGTGCAAATATTGAGTATTGCGGAATGAAAGAAATGTTTAGAAAATAGGAAAAATTATAATATTCTTATAAGAAAATGAAAAAATATTTAATTTTAATTTTAATTTTTTTTAATTAAATTTTAAAAAGTGACTATTAAAATATATAATGTATACGGTTAAAATAAATATAAATAATAAATTGAAATATGAAAAAATAAATAACATATAGAAAAATTAAAAAGAGTGTAGATATTAAATATTAGGGAAGTGAAAAGGTTTTTGAGGAGAGAATAAATTATAATATTTAAAAAAAATAGAAAAATATTTAATTTTTCTTAGTAAATTTTAAAATGTGTCTATTGAAATATAAAATATATACAGTGATAATGGGTAATGATTGTTTCCTAAAACCCAAAGAAGTTTGAAACAATATCCACTTCAAATAGAATGAGAAGAAAAAAACCCTAGCCTCCTTATTATGCCTAGCATCTCATTTAGTGTATGGTTCCACGCAACATCACTCACACTCGCTAGCTACACCGTATTGAGAAAGGAGAAGAGTTATGGAGAAGGAAAATAGTGAAGATGCAATCCCTGAGTGTGACAGAGATTCGAGAAGATCGTCATTTTGCGACGATTTTCAATCTTTCCAGAAGATTCTGTCTAACCAAAAGTCCGATCTTTTAGGTACGTAAACTCAAAAACTTTAAATATTCGAGAAGATCGTCATTTTGAGATCCTGTCTGACCAAAAATCCAATCTTTTAGGTACGTAAACTCTAAAAGATCTTACTACTCAAATTGCGATTCTGACTATCATGTTATAAAAAATTTAATTAAAGATAATCTTAGGTTTAAATATAAAAATAACTAAAAATCAAATAATTTTACAAATTAAATTTCACCAATATAAAATTACAAGAATCAAGACCAAATTTGATTACAAGTTTGGAATTAAAAAGATCTTTCTTTTTCTAAAAAAAGAAACAATTATACAAACATTGTATGGAAGGAACTGGATCAAATTCTGTCATTGCCTTGTCGTCTCTTCAACAAACTCTGAAGAACAAAAATATTAATCAAATAAACTATTAAGACTACTCTTGAATAAATTTAAACAACGATACACTTTAAATTATTATATCCAAATTAAAATAGCATTTGAAATTATTCAAATGGAAGAGTTGAAAACTTTTATAACCATTTAAAAATTGTCTCAAATAATTCCAATGGTTATGTCTTAAAAAACAGGCCTATGGTTAACGCGCAATTGTATGGTGCAACGTGCAGACTTTGTTCACAATAAATGAAACATCATTGCCAAGTTGACATCACCAAATTTTCCTCTGTAGACCATGAGAAAATTCAACAATTTCTGATCATTCATTTTATGTTAAAAACTTGAAAAAAAAAAGGAGTCAACCAAAGTGCTTTAAATGGGTTCCTGAGTTGTACTTGGAGGATAGTTAAAGAAATCGGATATGAAAATTGAATCCACTGTACTAGGACTTTTATCAGAACATGTCCAGATTCAAAAACTGTTCTATGGCTTGTGTATGCCAACATTTCAATTTTCAAACACAGTGGAGTGTTTCTATTAAATCATTACCTAGTTTTATATTTTGTCAAATTCTCAAATTATATAAGCAACAGTACTAGTTATACATGAATTTGTTGTAGGTGTGCTTTCCTTAAAGACGACTACCAATGAACCAATTATTCTCCTTCCTTTTCTTTATTCAAACCAAGTAAACTATTTGGATAAAAACTTGAAGTTCAATTATTGAATCTATTGAACATAAAGTTAAAATAAGATTAAAAGCAGTTTCCAATCATAACAAAATACATGCACACACACATAATTGTGTTGGCACAAGAATTTTATGCTACATATTAAATCAAATCATGTATCCCAAAGTCAGGTGATTATACATTAATCAGGAAAGAATAGACTAAACCATGAAGATTTAAATAAGACTGCATTCTTGGCTAAATTGTTCCTTTCTTACTAAGCAATTTGCTTTGTGTTCAAGATAACAAAGAAACAGTTATCCATCTAAAATGATGGGAATGGGAAAGGCATAATTACCCATATTAAAAGTGGCACACTAGTAATAGAACTATATAACGGTAGATTCCAACCCATGTAGTTAAGAAAACATTTGGGTGTGATCTCATCAATAAGCCTAAATTACACAAACAATTACATAAACTGCAATGTAAGTTACCATGCACCTTTAAAAATAAAAGGTAATTAGATTCTGCTGCTCCTCAGCATCTCCAAGTAGAAACTGAGATGAGTTCTTTCCTCTGCCAGCTTAGAACAAGAGATGAAGGCTTTCTTTCCACGTGAAATCCCCTCACAGGTGCCCTCTGAACTAAACACTCAGCTTGAGCTTCTGTGAAGTTGCTGAATGTGAATGGAGAAAATCCAGATTGTAGAAAGAGGTTCCTCCATGGAGGTAGTTTTTCTTGAGAATGGTGGTGGCCAAGAATAATTTTCTTGATGGCTGGTTGGATAAAATGCCTCTCAATCTTTTGTAGGACATCAAGATTCACATTCACCGCGTCCAGAGATTCCAGCAAGGCCGAATAACATTGGAGAACGTGGACTACATTGGTGGGAAGTGCTACGTCAATTCGATCACAAATTCTGTCCAATGTGACCACAACCTTTGGCCTGAGCTGCTTTACAAAGTGAAGAGCTGAAGGGAACAATGATGGATAGTTGGTGAAACTTGAAACTGGCATATTCACAGCAATGGCCTCATTATCAAAGAATTGGCCAAGCAGTGGCGAAGGAGAGTTCAATGATTCAATGTTTAAAACACTGAACTCAAAAGACACGTTGATGTCCTTCGCGTATTGAATCAAATTTTCTTTAGTGAAATTGAGTTCAACCTCATCACAAGTGGAGGGTGACACAACTGCAGTGACTTTGAGTGAAGGTGCAGAACTACTTCTCAAGGCAATTTCTTGCATAAAAGATGACCACTGCACTCCAAACCCAATATCAAAATCAATGACATGAATTCGGTCAAACCTTTCGACAGATTCAATGAGGGCTTGGTTACATGTAAAATTGGCAAACTGAAGAACAGGTGATATCTCAGAAAAGGACTTATAAGCTCCAATTTTGAATATGAAACTAATTGGTGAGAAAGCCATGAAACTGTGAGCATTTGAATGAAGCAGTGACATCAAAGCCTCCTTCATGTAGAAAGCAGCCCTCTGAAAAGGCTTACCAATTGGGGAGAGCTGGTGATTGAGCCGCGCCAATATCCCTTGCGCATGAACCGGATTACCAGCTTCTATCAGCTCAGCAGTTTTGTATAACTGATCAAATATAGCCTGCTGAAGCTGGTTGCTTGCATCGTCTCCGGCGGAACTCACCTTCTGCTGTTTAGCAGATGGCATATCAATTGATTGTTGTTGTTGCATATGATGAGGAAATAATGGAAGCTGTGTTTGCTGCCTCCTGCCAAACATCTCTTGCCCTGAATCCAAAAGGGGCAACCTTGGAGCCTGATAGTTGTGCCCAATTGTGTCAAAGAGAGGGCGCTTTGCTTGATGCTGAGGGAAAACCTGCTGCTCCTGAACCTGGGGATACATCAATGGCACAAAGAAAGAAGGGTTCTCTGAGAACTGAACTTGGTTCTGGTTTAACATAAACTGGGGGTTGATAACCTGAGGCTTCTCATCCACCACTCCAAACTCATGCTGCTGCTGAGAAGTGAACACACCGGGAGACACAGATGATGACACCATAAGAGGGTTGTTAGCAGAGAAAACAACAGATTCCGAAACCTGGCCAGCGACAGACCCAGGCTTGCCATTGTGGCCATCAATATTCTCAGCAATGAAAGGGAAACCAGCAGGATAATTCCCTGAAGGGTCAATACCACCACTCACCATATTCAACCCTTGATCCACAACACCAAAGCCTGCATTGAAATCAACACTTTGAGAGCCACAGGCAGTGCTTTGCAAGAGCTTGCTCAATCCAGCAGAAGGGTCTTCAACATCCCCCATGATTAGCCTGAGAATGGATTGATCTTGACCCTCCCAGTCCTCCATCCTGATGCCACATTTTTCAGGGCTGGAACCCTGATGAGGGTTGTTGTTGTCAGAGGGTGTTGGGGCAGCAGCACCAGTAGTGGTGGTGGTATTGGCTGAAGTGCCACTACCACCCTTGCTGGTGCTGTTGCTGCCAAGAGAAGAGGACATTGTAGAGGAGGAAGTGGGAGGGCTTGGGCTTCTTCTGGAGTCAAGAACTGAGGTGGGCTCAGTGCTGCCCACATAGCAATAATCCTCTTTGTCTATGGTCCACTTTGGTTGTGGATGATGCAAAAGCAGTGAAAATGAATCTGAGGCTGAAGAGAAATCCAACACTCCCTTCCCTTGAAATTCCTCAAAAGGCAAGGGCATGGCCTTCATCTAAGAAAGTTGCCAAGGGGAAGAACAATAATGGTGACCACAAACCCAACCACCCAAAAGACTCCAGTTTTCCAAAAGGTATCACCTTTGTTCCCCACAGCCCACCCAGAACAACTGATTTGAAAGCAAGAATTTTTTGGGCTACAAATCCAGAAAAAAACAAACCAGGACTACAAATTAAGAAAATTCAAATTAAAACCATAATTAAAATTTGAACCCCAAATGAAGGTCAGCCAGAAAAAAGAATAAATTTTGGGTCGGAAGAAGTAAAAAGGGTGAATTTCTTTTGTTTTTGGGATATTAGAAACCCGAGGAACACTGAACAAACACATAGAGAGTGGAGAGAAAAACAAAGGTTTGGTAGCCCTAATCCTAAAGCTTATATTTTTGTTCTCTGTGGCTGTTGTGTGGCATGAAAGATTTGAAGGTATGAAGGAAGAAAGCCATGAATGAATGTGATTCTTTGTGGGTTGTGTTGTGTGTTTCTGTGTGGAACACTCTTTGTTGCTTGTGTTTTGTAAGGTAGATGCGTGCAGCGTATAAAAGTGGTAAAGTGCTCTCTCTCTATCTCTCTGTTTCTACTTTTTTTTTTTTTTTAATTAATTAATTAATTTATTAATTTATTTTGTGCAGCTAGTCTGCATACGTAGTTTTCCCCTCTGGTTGGTAGGGTTGCTGTCGTCTCCCTTACTTTCTTCTACTCTCAGATTCAGCGCGTGCTCTTCACTTTCCTATGTCAATTATATCTAAACTAAACTTTTTAATATTCTTACGTAGGATTTTTTTTAGTTTAATATTTAAAATAAAAAACTTTTTTCCTAACACCAATATTTACTTATAAATTATTATTATTATAATTTAATTTTAAAATAATTATTATCAAAATTTAAAATTATAATTTTTATTTTTATTAAATATTTTATTTATTTTAACTATAAATATTAAATAAATTTTAAAAATTTTGAAAAAGAAAAATATTAACATATTCAATTATATTTCAAAAATATTAATATTTTTATATTATTATAAATAATTAATTAAATTTTTATTTTTATTTAATACTTTATTTATTTTTAACTATAAATCTTAAATAAATTTTAAGAATTTTGAAAAGAAAAATGTTAACATATTTAATAATATTCAAAAATATTAATACTTTTAAATTATTATAAATAAATAATTAAATTTTATTTTTATTTAATAATTTGTTTATTTTTAACTATAAACCCAAAATAAATTTTAAAATTTTTAAAAAGAAAAACTGATGGCTCTTCCCACCTAGTGATAAGTGCAGTCGAAACCTTCATCGACGTCCACCACATGGTACTCTTGTCTATGTGACTAAAATACTATTGAAGTCTAGATACCTCCTTTAGAGACATCTAAAATTTCATATGTACACTAAAGCTACACCGAATAGTGCCTCACACACAACAACACAATCCAATTCACAGTTCATCACAATCTTATAGACACACAACCATCTCATCTCATTGGCACCACTGCCATCAAAATCTCATTGACACCACTGTCATCTCAATCTCATTGGCACCACTGTCATTACAAATCCTTGTGACCTTAGTCACAATTCACAAACAAAATTCATATCATTATCATCAATCCAATTCCAATCACAATACACTACCAATTTACACATCACATAACTCAATAATTTAATTATACAAAAAATATCTTATAACATTTTATCACACTTCACATATATATACTTTTTTAATACAATTTAGAACATGAATAATTATCCAAAAAGAATAAACTTTCGCTCAAGCAAAAATAATTTTGAAAATATTTCGATCATCCTCGTAACATGATCTTTAATCACTCAAAAATTCATAACTTATGTTTTACACATTATTTTTATGTGAAATAAAAACAGTTGATTAGTTAACATCTAGGACTAAAACGTTTATGAAGAAAACTTTCCCAAATTCGTAACCGAAATATCTCAAAAGGGGTTCATAATTTCAAAACAAATAATTTTCCTGACAGTTTGACCTTTAATTACGAAAAAAAATCGTATCTTAAGTTATACATATCCTTTTTAGGTGAAATAAAAGTCAGGAGTTAGATAACATCTAGACCTACAACTTTCATGAAGAATATTTTCAAAATTCGAAATAAAATCAAGGCGAAATAGGATCGCAATCTCATAGAGAAACCCAAATCACAATTTCACATATAATAATCAATATAATTCTCATAAATATCACATAATAATACATCAACACATATAATAATTCAATAAATCATGAGTAATTTTGTTTAATAAACTTCCCTACCTTTAAAAGATTTCAAAATGAAATTCTATTAAGATATAGTTAATTTACTCTTCACACTCTTTTCCCAAGTATTCTCGAATTTTCAAAGAGATAATAATTGAAAGATAATTCTTGGAAGAAATTGAGAGAAATTTGAGAAAAGGAAACTTAGAATTTTCTAAAAACAATAGTAAAAAATGAGAGAATTAAGGTTAAATAAATTATTTATAATCTCTCTTTTTTAACTAATTGGTATTAAGAGTTATTCAAAAATCGAACACTCACAATATTAACATATTCAATTATATTTAAAAAATATTAATACTTTTATATTATTATAAATAAATAATTAAATTTTTACTTTTATTTAATATTTTTTTATTTTTCATTATAAATTCTAAATAAATTTTAAGAATTTTGAAAAGAAAAACGTTAACATATTTAAAAAATATTAATACTTTTATATTATTATATTATTATCAATAAACAATTAAATATTATTTTTATTTAATATTTTTTTATTTTTAACTATAAATCCTAAATAAATTTTAAAAATTTTGAAAAAAAATATTAACATATTCAATTATATTTAAAAAATATTAATATTTTTATATTATTATAAATAAATAATTAAATTTTATTTTTATTTAATACTTTGTTTATTTTTAACTATAAACCCTAAATAAATTTTAAAAATTTTGAAAAAAAAAAACATTAACCTATTCAATTATATTTAAAAAATATTAATACTTTATATTATTATAAATAAATAAATAATTTTTTATTTAATACTTTGTTTATTTTTAACTAAAAATCCTAAATAAATTTTTTAAATTTTGAAAAGAAAAACTTGAACATATTCAATTATATTTAAAAAATATTAATATTTTTATTTTATTATAAATTAATAGTTAAATTTTTATTTTTATTTAATATTTTTTATTTATTTTTAATTATAAATCCTAAATAAATTTTAAGAATTTTGAAGAGAAGAACGTTAACATTATTTTTAATTATAAATCCTAAGAATTTTAAAAAGAAAAACGTTAAAATATTCCATTATATTTAAAAAATATTAATACTTTTATTTTATTATAAATAAATAATTAAAAAATAATTTTTTAATTTATTTTATTTTATCTTTTCAATTTAAATAATATTTTTTATGTACTTTCTCTTTTATTTTTTATCATCTCATAAAAAAATAATTACATGTATACGGTTTTTTTTGTTATTCTTTATCATATTTAAAAATAAAATTACTTTTGATTATTTTACATATGTCTATTTTTATGCTTTTTACTTTAATTAACTAAATTATTTTTGTGACACCTTAAATAAATATATTTGATTTAAAAATTAATTAGAAAAATAAAACAAAATTACAAAGTTTCAAAAAATTAAAAGTTTAAAATAATAAAATACAAAATATAAGAACCAAAATAAATAAATGAAAGGATAAATAAAATTATAATTTAGTTTATGAAAAATAATAAATAATTTATTGTCTATAACAAATTGTAACTAGATAATAATATAAAATTATTTCACGCAATTAATGCATAATCTTTCTTTTCAATACTTTTCTAGAATTCAAACCATTAATTCAAACCATTACTTGTGGATGATATTGTTAAATATAATTGTTTTTTTACAATAAATATTGTTTTTATACAATAATGAAATAATAAATTTCTTTTTCTATATATATATTTAAAGAATATATATATATATATATGATGCATTTATTTCACAATTAAGAGTTGAAAATTAAGATAAATTCAATAAATTAATTTTATTTTAATTATTAAATTATAAAAATAAATAATAAAAACAATAAATATATATATACTTATTATTTTTGAAATAAATAAATATATATCTATATAATTATCTATTACATAATATAATATTTTATTTAGCATTTATTCAATACTATTTGATATATAATGCAATAAAAGCTCGAGACAGTGTACGGAAATTTTGTCTCATGACAATATATATTTTTCAGAAATCCAAGAAACGACAAAAGACTAATTCAACTCAATAATATGTATTCTTATGCATTTACGGAGTGAATCTAATATTTCAAAATATTTAAGATTCTAATATTTTATCAAAAATATTATTTTAAGTATAAAATAATCTAAAATAGTTTTACATGATCATTTAATTACAAATCATGTATAGTAAATTAATTATTTTCATAATTATTTTTAAATCACATTAACAATAATAATTAATATTGGTATGTGAATGTACAATTATTTAATACTGTGATATATAATATTTTTCTGATTAATATATTTTTTTTATGTAAACTTGTAAAGTGTAATTAATACTAAGCAGGCAAAAGATTATAACTCAAAAAACGACAAATTTTAGTTAAAATTTGAGATTGATTTGGATTAGATAAAGACAAAGAGATCTGAGTATAAAAATACAATTGGAATTTATCACCAATAATTTAATTTTGTTTATTACATTTACAGTTATTTAGACGTCGTTTTCATGAAATAAAAGTTATTTAGACGTCGTTTAGCTTAAGAGTTTTTTTTTTTTTTTTCAGTAAACTACTTTTCTTGAAATTTAATTTTTCTAATAATAAAATTCTCCCTATTACAATATATTCAATCGTTGCTTAAATTCTTAAATAATATTTACTATTTCATTATTATATTAAAATCAGTAACTTTGTAATTAATTATTAGAGCAAATTTTATTTTCACTTGTTAAAGCTTGTGTATTTCAGCTTAAAAAAAGTTATTCTAAATTTTTCTTTAATTTTTAAGTGATTTAAAAAAAAAAGTATAATCTTTTAAGTCGGTATGTTATCATTATAAGATTTATATGAGAATATTTTTGTCTAAAAAATTATAATGAAACGAATCTTTATATTATTTTAAGTTTTTTTTCTCTCGCTTTTACTGTAATTTTTATAAGATTTAATTATATTTTTAATTCTTAAAATTTGAGATAATTATTTTAGTTTTTTTAAATTCAAAAAATCATTTTAAAACTTCAAATTTAATAGAATTTATTTTAATCTCTAAAAATTAAATTTGTAGGGAAAAAAACTTTAAAAATATTATTTTAATTTTTTTAATTTAATATTTATAATTAAAATAATATTTTTTCAATTCTAGAATTAAAATGAAAATTTTTTAAATTTAGAGACAAAAGTAGAATCTCTCTAAATTTTAAAGACTAATAACATAATTAGATTTTATTTTTAAAATAAATTTATACAAATATGTAAAATGACAAATAAATAATTATTTTATTAAAATAATTTTTTTCTTAAAACAATCAAACAGAGATACCTTATATGTCTCTTATTGAGAAAAATAATATTTTCTTTTTAAATATTTTAAGTTTTGTAAATAAATTCATTTTCCTTTATTTAATAAAATAAAATTTAAATGAAATTTTTAAAATTCTACATTAACATAAATAAATGAATAGATTTTATTTTTAGATATAAATTAATTAGTTAAATTAAAAAATAATTTTAAAAAATAATCAATAACTCTTATTAAGCACATAATATATATATATATAATAAACTAAAAATAGTCATCTTTATATAATTAATTATATAACTTATATAAATTATATAATATATATATATATATAATTTTATATAAAAAAAATGTATCATTAATCTTAAAATACTACAGGCTAAATTTAATAATTAAATTGACAATAAGTATACGATTACGAGAAACTATTTACTAAGTATGGGTCGAATGTCTTTGTAAGTTTGTAATTTTTTTATGTTAATTATTATTTTGTTTCAAACAAATGACAAATAAAAATGTGGTTTTATGAAATTTCATGACTTAAATCTAGCTTATGTACTTGTTAAAATTAAGAATTTAGAAAAGTTGTATGATAAATCTTATATAAATTAGTTTATGTATAAACTATTTTATGAAAAATATATATATATATATATATATATAAAAGTTAATTTTATGTTATGAAAAAAATCTTATGAAAATATTTGAGTTGGTATGATCACTTTATTTTTTTTATGGATTTACTTCTTAAAATATTTTATGTATCATCTAAACAAAATAAAAATTTAAGAGATAATTTTTAAAAGATATTTAGTATCAAACAATGAAAAGACATAACACTAAAATTTAAGACATAAAAAAGTAAAAGAATATTTTTCTTAATGGATCTGACAAGTCATAATTTTAACAAATAATATCATATTTATAAATTATGTTTCTTCTTCTTCATTCCCCTTTATTTATTTTTTTCCTTCTTCCTACCGTCATGTCCGACAATAAGAGTTCTTTCCATCCGGTTCTTACGGTTTCCAATGTACAGAATCATATTTTCATCACTCTTGAGATAGAGAATGTCCAATACACTACGTGGGCGGAACTTTATAAAATTACCGCATGTTCTCATAAGGTCCTTCATCACATTATTCATCCTGCCAATGACAAAGAGAAGGTACCTGCAACTAAGGATGAAAAGGAATTATAGTCGACTCTTGATGTTACGGTTCTTTCATGACTTTATGCAACCATCTCCAATGACATGTTGCATACAATTATTGAACCCAATGCCACGACCATGGATGCTTGGAATAGATTGAGAGATATTTTCCAAGACAACAAACATTCTCGTGTGGTAACTCTTGAGGCCAAATTCTCCCATACTAAGATGGAGAATTTTCCGAATGCTTTGGCATATTGTCAACGTCTCAAGTCCCTTGCTGATCAGTTGAAAAATGTTGGAGCACCGGTGTTGAAGAGTCGTCTCGTCATTCAACTTGTTTTGGGTCTCAGAAGTACATATCGCGGTGTAGGGACGTTAATTTGACAAAGTGATAATCTACCTTTGTTTTATCAGGCTCGATCGATGCTCACACTTGAGGAAGCAGGATTGGCAAAGGAGGCTACCATGGACTCGGAGTCGGCAATGGTGGCTGCCTCACAATCCATTTATGACTAAAATTCCTCACATTCAGACCAACAACACCACCCGCAACATCGTGGGAAGCCGTCTGGATATCGCAAGAATTCTGGAAAAAAATCCGGTGGCGATGGTTGTGGGTCCGGTGGTGGAAAATCCGACCACAAGAGGGGCGGCAGTGGTGGTCCGCAATAGTCCATTGGGACTACATAGCAGCAACCACAGTGGGGGTCTTCACCTTGGTCGAATTACCCACCTTGGGGTTGGATGCCTCAATGGGTTCCTCCATGCCCATATCCAAACCAAGGTTGGGCACGGGGTCCAGCACCACAACGACAACAACCATAGAGACAATAACAACAGCCAGGCGTTTTTGGGCCACAACCACAACATATGAGAAGTAGCTCCGATGTCCATGTACCATGATGGATCAAGGGAACTCAGAGACATAGTATGCATCGCCGCTCCAATATTTGCAGGAACATAAGAATGCCTGGCTGTTGTTGTTGTCTCTATGGTTGCTGTCGTTGTGGTGCTGCACCTCGTGCCCAACCTTGGTTTGGATATGGGCATGGAGGAGCCCATTGAGGCCTCCAACCCCAAGGTGGGTAATTTGGCCAAGGTGAAGACCCCCACTGTGGTTGTTGATGTGTACTCCCACTAGACTGCTGCAGACCACCATTGCTGCCCCTCTCGCGGTCGAATTTTCCACCGTCGAACCTACGACCACCGCCACCGGATTTTTTTCCAAAATTCTTGCGATATCCAGACGGCTTTCCACGATGTTGCGGGTGGTGTTGCTGGTCCGAATGTGAGGAATTTGAGTCATAAACGGATTGTGAAGTAGCCACCATCGCCGACTCCGAGCCCATGGCAGCCTCCTTTGCCAATCCTGCTTCCTCAAGTGTGAGCATCGACCGAGCCCGATAAAACGGAGGTAGAGGATCACTTTGCCGAATTAACATCCCTACACCGCGATATGCACTTGTGAGACTCGAAACAAAGTGAATGACGAGACGGCTCTCCGACACCGGTGCTCCAACATTTTTCAACTGATCAGCAAGGGACTTGAGACGTTGATAATATGCCGAAGCATTCGGAAAATTCTCCATCTTAGAATGGGAGAATTTGGCCTCAAGAGTTACCACACGGGAATGTTTGTTGTCTTGGAAAATATCTCTCAACCTATTCGAAGCATCTATGGTCATGGCATCGGGTTCAATAATTGTATGCAACAGGTTATTGGAGATGGTTGCATAAAGCCAGGAAAGAACCGTAGCATCAAGAGTCGACCATAATTCCTTTTCATCCTCAGTTGTAGGTACCTTCTCTTTGCCATTGGCAGGAGAAATAATGTGATGAAGGACCTTATAAGAACATGCGGTAATTTTAAAAAGTTTCGCCCACGTAGAGTATTGGACATTCTCCATCTCAAGAGTGATGGAGATATGGTTCCGTTTATTGGAAACCACAAGAACTGGATGGAAAGAATTCTTGTTGTCCGACATGACGATGGGAAGAAGGAAAAAATAGATGAAGGGGAATGAAAAAGAAGTGTGATTTAAAAATCTGATAGCATAAAAGAATATTTCCTCAATTGGTCTCATTGACTTAGAATATATATAATGTACAAGTTGTAATCTTAACAAATAATATCACGCATATTTTTAGAAAACTAATTATATACTTAACAAATTAAATATATATTTACCTAAAATATAATAACCAAATATCTTTATATATATCTTAATAAAAAGATAATATTAATTTTTTTGAGTTTGATTCTCTTCGAATTTACATCCACTTTATTCAAAATTATCTTAACTAAATTATTTCATTAAATTCTTGAAAATTATAATTATATATACACTTTTCTAAAAAGGAATGAAATGAAAATTTCTTTGAAATCTTAAAGAAATCTCAGAAATCTCTAAACCGCTTTTTATAACAACACAAAAGAGTATTAATTATTAAAACATGTTACTTCATAAATTTATGTTATAACTCATTAAAAGCTTTGAAAAATAGAATTACTAGATTATTGTATGTAATAATTAATTATTTTATTTTTATGTGAATTTAAAAATGGTAAGAATTTGATTTTGAATTTGAATTAAATAATTAAGCATTCTTACTTATAATAAATTATGATTTAATTTTAATTAATTATCTGAAAGATGATATTTATTAATTGACTATCTCCTTATAATCAATTATATTTTAATATAATCAATTACATTAACTTTATTCAATTCTAAAATAATTTTGAAATAAATTAAATTTTTATGAAATAAGGTAATTATCATAAGTTTTTACAAATATACTTAAAAAATATATTATTCACATATTACTCACATTAAAGCAATAATGTATAAAATAGTAATTATACATCATTAGTTTATAACAATGTCATGATTAATTATTTTTTTATCTTTTTCTCTTATAAATGTTTAAAGAAAATTTAGTTGAAACACACTCGTAATTTATATTAACTTAAAAAAAATATTATAATCATCCTTAATTTTTCTTTTCTATCTCTCTTGTTTATTATTTTTGTTGAGATGTTTTTTACCAACAGCAACATAGGAATGATTTGTAAATGATGGAGAGATTCACTCTTTATAATGACCTCACTATCATTATTTAACTTAATTTAAACATAAAATAGAAACATAGATATACTACTATTTTATATTACAAATCAAATGTTAGTTCAAAATATAAATATAGTATTACAATAAATATTTATTTACATTTATCTACATAATAATATAATTTATTCTAAAATGTAATTATTATAGTTTTCAAAATATATACAAGAAAATGCTAAATTACCATTTTAAATAAGTATTAACAACTAAATATTTTATACATTTTATATACCATATGTTCATCAAATATAAATAAATATAATCTAGGCAATCACATCTACTATTCTAATAAGACTAATAATTTTTTGAAAGATTGTTGTGAGAATTAACATTTAACATGTTATATATATCTTAATTACTACTGAATCAAATAAGATCTTTTTCATTTTCCTAATTCTCAAATTATCTCAATATGACATGTTAGGGTATATTCTAACATATTTATTTATTTATGGTGACTGAAATAAGTAAGCTTTTCTTACTTTTAACTTCTTCTTCTACAAAAACTATAGGTATCTGAAATGGGAGTTGAAGCAAAAGTACTCTAAATTGATTTATAAACAAATCATACAACTGAAGACCTTAACTAATAAGATTCAAAATTTTCATTAAAAAACTCATATGCATAAGCTTTTAACATCCTCAAAGAAACATTGAAAAAAGTAAGGAAAGAAACATTAAAAAAAAAGTAAGGAAAGAGTAAGGAAGAGTGTGGGAAAATGTACTCAAAACTAAAATATAATTAGATAGAAACCTTTTACTTCTTGTTATTTTTTATTCAATTTGTTTAAATCTTGAGAATTTAAAGATTTTTTTTTAAAAATAATTTTATACGTAAGGATTAAGAGAAAAATTAGTTTTATTAAAATGAATATTTGATTAATGAAAATGAAAAATTTGAATAAATTTTAAAAATAGTATAAAAGAAGAGTCACACCCTTTATCCTTCATTTTTCTAAAATCCTCCTCTTTTTAGAACTTTTTTCTCTCTAAAGTTTTTCACCTTCTCTTTAAGATTTACTCACCCATTCTCCATCTTCTTTTAGACCCAGGACTACCATTAAGTATTTTGTGCCAAGCTTCCCCTTTTTCGTTAGGGTTGGAGTTGTTTTTTAGGGTTCCTTCTTCCTTACGGGTTGGGCAAATGGGTTGGTAGTAATGTGTTTAAGCTTGTGATTTAGGTGCTTGAAGAACTAGTTGAAACACCAAGATCATAGATTTATGTTGTTGAGGAAGAACACCACCACTAGGTTAAGAAAAGGTAAAGGAAGTTAGTGATTTTTACCTATTCTTGTGAAATTTGTGATTGAATGCTTGAGATATATGATGTGCATTTGCTTGGTTTTAGTGTTGTAATCGTGTTTTCACAAATCTGCAGAACCCCTGTTCTGCATAATCTACTAAGTGCAGGAACCTTGCACTAAGCGAATTTGTTCCATGGGCTCCTGAGTTCAAAATTTGTTAAGAACCTTGTGCTGAGCGCAAGAACCTTATAGTGAGTGAATTTATTCTAAGGACTCTCGAGTTCAAAATCCGATGAGCGGAGGATGTTGTGTTGAGCAAATCATCTACTGAGCAGAGGATTTTGCGTTGAACGAATCATCCGCTGAGCGAAGGATCCTGCGCTAAGCTAATCATCTGCTGAGCGGAGGATCCTGCGTTGAGTGAATCATCCGCTGAGCGGAGGATCCTGCGTTGAGTGAATCATCCGCTAAGCGGAGGATCTTGCACTAACCTAATCATCTGCTGAGCGCGAGGGTTTGAGCTAACCTAATCATCCGCTGAGCGCGAGGGTCTGAGAGTCCTATGTGAGCGAAATTTGTCTCAGGTGCAGAGTTGCTCTCGAGTCCAAGTCCACTAAGCAGATTTGGGTTCCGTTGAATGGATCTTCATCCGTTGGGTGGATTGGACTTCCGCTAGACGGATTAGACTTCCGCTAGGCGGATTGTCCCTACAGCTAACTGTTTTGTTTTGAAATGAAAGAAAATGAAATATATTCATGTGATTATCGAGGATTGATGTATGATGGAATAAAATGGCATTGAGGTCCGTATTACTCCTATTGAGAAGAGGTTTTACTATAGTGTTAGGAATTGGTTGAATGTTGGTAGTTTAGTGTATATGGATTTAAGGATATTTGTAACATATAATATATATATATATATATACATATATATATTTATATATATATATATAAACATAAGTATAAGGGTTTTCCTCACATACAAAGGATAAAATACTATGTCTATTACAATCCTCCAAATAAATTCATATTCGAAATGTCTAAGTATCCTACTGCTAGCATCTAGAGCATCTAGGATGTAGGTACTCCTAGTTCCTACTCTACCTCACAGATGGCTCCCCAAAAGATCTATTATTGATTGGATGTGATCTACTCTTCGCAAGCTTTGATTTGGTACATTTGGATCTTGAAAATGATGAGGGAGGAGGATGATAGGTTAGAGAGAAGGTAGAGAGAGTGGAGAGAAAAGGGTTTTAGAGAGATAGTGGATTTGAAATAGTGAAGGTTGAAAGATTTAGATCATCTATTTATAGCCTTTTTTAAAACTTTGTTAAACATTTTTACCCTTCACCACTTAAACTTAATGTCTCACTTAGTTTAATTCTTATTGGATCCTTACAATATCTATGAGGTATTCAGACCTTAATAATTTTCCAAGTCATGTAGAATAAAATATCATGTAGTGAAGGTCGATGGAGGTTCACTAATTACTCTGAAAGGACAATAGGTGAAGCCATTTTGAGGTAATATATTGGTTGTGAGGTGATATGGGATGACCCTAGGATAAAAAAGATTCAGAAGGTTGGTTATTGGAAAGACCCTTAGTCCTTGGATAAACCTCAGATGTTAGTCCCATATGTCTACAATCCATACAATTTTATAGAAGTCGTTAATATGAATTATGGTTGTACTTATATGTGTAAAACCTTAAGTAAGCCCTTACACTTGCAATATAAATTATGTTGTTTTAGTTATTTATTTGAATAATAACATAAAAATTTCTACTAACTTATCCTTTATGTATCTTTGTGTACTTCTATTATGATCGTGCTTTGTTGGATTTTCAAAAATCTCTCAGCAAGTGTACCGAATAGAGGGTATCGAACTCAGGAATTTGGCAAAATTATGCCCGTAGGGGTTTCATGTATAATAAGCTTTTAATTGGTTGGATGATGATAGTATAAAGAAAATAAGCATATAATAACTTTAATGAGAATAAGATGTATAGGAATTAGATTCTATTTTAAACTCTTCAAAACTTAGAAACATCTTTATTAAAGCCTATTTTAATTATCAAAATAATGATAGCTTCCGTCAATTCCTTGATCGGAAACCCTAAAAATTCTCAAAACCCCTTAAATTCCTTTAGAGATTAATGAGAATTTCAGCAGTGAAGTTGATTTTGTCAAACTCAATTACCATAATTTCGTTCCCAAAATTAGGTCAATTGGGGGTTATGATTGAGTTAAGAAAAAGTACAATGTTCCCACAAAAATACCTTCTCAAAAGATGAAAATAAAAAGTGCACAATCAAAACCTTAAAATAAAGCCTTAAATAAATGCAGAAGATGAAGAATTACAAATATAATCCAATCCCTATACAAAAAAAGTACCTTAGCCACTCATGGTGGGTCACTTCCTAAGAAGATTACACAAGATAGAACTCTAGACTCAATTGCCTCCGAATGTTCCGGATGCTTTCCCAAGCTAGAATCTTAAACTCTAAAAGTCTTCTTTGTTTTCCTCTCTGGAAGTGATGATTTGAAAGCTTCGTGGCTCCCTCTTTATATAGGAGAATTCGGCCGAAGTTGATTAAGATCCGCTCAGCGAAATAGGAATGCGCTGAGCGTACTGAAAAAAATTCAGTTTTACTCCGCTTAGCGCAAGGATCCACTTAGCGCGAGAACGCGTTGAGCGCTGGAGTTCGCTTAGCGCGAGCATCAGCTCAGCGCAAGTATCCGCTTAGCGCCTCTTTCTTCAACTTTTTGTCACTTTTCCATTATCTTCTCCTTTAATGGCCTGCACTTGAATTAAACAAATCTGGGGCTTTTGTAGTCATTTATCTCTATTTTTTCTTGGATAGTGCTTTGAATTAATTTCCTTTTCATGAACATATAAACACTTATCATGCTCCTTACACGAGAACAAACATTAAATCTATTATAAAATCGTTAGTCAAAAAATGTAAAAAATAATATAATGTAATAGACTTAATCATAATATAAGAAAATTTTTAATTTAATTATATATTTTAAGAAGTTAAATTAAAATTATTGTAATAATAATAATAATTATATCTGGATAACATTCAATAATTAAAATATAAATATATATATATATATAAAATATGTTATAATGAAATATTTAATATTTTTATTTACATATTTTGATTACTTAATTTATGAATTTATTTTTATTTTTCATTAAATTAAAATTTATTTATTTATAATTCTTAAAATACTTTAAACTTTTTTTAACCTACACCATCAACACATGTGTAAAAAGTTATAAAAAGCATCAGGAAATTAAAAGAGTGAGAGGGAAAACAGATTTGATGAGTTGTTGAGAAGATTATGAGTAAGAGAAGAACAAATCCAGGGTTAAAATTAGAAATTTTTTAAAATTATAAAGAAAAAAAATATAATTTCATCTCATTAATATAAAATTAACATCAGTTAGTTGACTTTAATAATAAAATATATTTAATTTTAAATTTAAGAGTTAGCATAATAATTTTAATTCTAAAATATAGTTAATTTTTAAAATTTATGAATTAATATTTGGTAGGTCAACTCTAAAAAAAAAGTCAAGAAACAAATATAATATATTTTTTTTTTCATAGATGAAACCTAGTGTGGGTAATGGAGGTCGTTGAAATAGTGTGTGAGTTGTTATATATTTATGGCACATGTTCAATTCATATAGACAAAAAAAACATTAATTTTTTAAAATTTATGAATTAACATCGGTTGACTCTAAAATAATATATATTTAATTTTTTTAATTTAAAAATAATTATTGGATTAACTTACTCTAATAAAATATATTTATTTGTTTTTTTATTTTAAATTTACAGTAAAAATTAGTGTCTGTTAGCAGTTAAATTTCGGAAGCTAATTAATAATATCCTTATACTTAACTAATTTTATGAGATAGTTTTTGTCTCACATGAATATAAAATAATATATAATAATTTTATTTTGATAAAATTAATTATTAACTAATTTTTTAGTATGTTTGATATTTTTTTTTAATTTAAGTACTTGGACGGTAAATACTAAAAAAAATTTTATTACCTATGAAATATTTCTTATGAAATTTTTTTTTTGTGAAAAAAAATTAATTATTTATTAAATATTTTTCACATATTTATTTTTATAGAAATTTTTCATAAATTTATTTGTAAAATTTTTTTTATAAATTTGTTTATGAAAAAGTTTTTTATGAATTTTTTTGTAGGAAATTTTTCATGAATTTGTTTGTGGAAAATTTTCCATAGATTTTTTGTGATTTTTTGTGGAAAATTTCCTACTAGCTTTTTACCCATAAATTTCCCACTACCATAAATTTGTAGGTAAAATACTAGTAGGAAATTTCTCACAAAAAATCCATGAGAAATTTCTCACAAATAAATCCATGGGAGATTTTTTCATAAACAAATTTATAAAAAATTTCTCACAAATAAATTTATGAAAAGTTTTCATAAAAATAAATTAGTAGGAAATATTAAATGAGTAATTAATTTTTTTTCCAAAAAAAAAAATTCATGAAAAATATTCTATGGATAATAATTTTTTTTAGTGAAATCACTCTTCAGTCGTAAGTCAGTGAAATTTATTTATTTTTTTGGAAAAATTATAATTAAAAGAAAGACTTTATTAGTATATAAGAAGCATATATGTATTATTAAATTTTAATTTCTATGGAAATATTATTATTATCCAGTCGTAATTAAGTGGAGAGTAAATAAATACATTGTTTTTGCTATTAAAAGACTCTTACGTTTTTCCAAATACTTGTTTAATTATAAATTTTTTAACACAAATGACTGCTTTTAGTTTTCTCAATTTAATAATTTTCTATAGATCTCTATGTGCATGGGAAAAAAAAAAGAGATGGGTAGATCATCACTTGCATATATTAGCTCTAAGTTATTTAACAAAGATTAATTGTTAAAAAAAAATAATTTCCCATGGATCAATTCACTTCCTTAAAGATACTAGAAAATAAGTTTGATAAATTATCAATAAAATAAAATAATTAAATATCAACATACACAAATTCCATAGAATTAAATATAAAATAAATTATATAAGAATAGAAATAGTTTAATTTAATAAAAATAAAAATATTTCATTAATAAAAATTTAGTTATGTAAAAATTTAGTTTTATAAATTATTATCTTTTCTAATATGTATGATATCTTCTTATAACTATGATGTTATTTTATATTTTTTTTAAATATTAGTAAATTATTATAATGCTATGAAAATATAATAAAATAAATTTAGTTGTTTTTTAAGATTTTATAATAAAGAGTTGGATTGTCGTATTTTCACATATTTTATATCTTTCAAAATTAAGTTTTTTTATTTTTCTCTAAAAAATATTTTGTGAGAGTTTTGAATTAAGAAAAAGGGAGAAGTTGAAGGAGAAATGAAAAATTTGATTTGATTTTTTAAGTGATTGGGTAAGTGGTTAAACTCTAGTTAAAAGAAAAAAAAAATTATCTTGTTGTAGAATTAAAAAATAACTCTTTTAAGTGTAAAAGTTAAAAGAATGACACTTTGAAAAAGCATAGAATAAAGAAAAATACAACTAAAGGAAGTTATTATTCAAAGAATAATATTTAGAAAATTTTTATTTTATGAAGTGGTATAATCTATTTGAATGATAATATCGATGGTATTGAGTTGTTTGGTATATTTCAATTTAATGGGAGTTTAAAGAAGTAATAGTTTTTCTAGTATTCTTTGCTAGCTTAGTTGGTCAAGATAACTTATGAAATGTTAGATATTTGTATAATTAATTGATTGGCTGGCTTGAGTTGGTTGATTGGATTAAAAGGTTGTCATGGCTGACTTGTTTAGTTATAAATTTGTGAATAATAATAATGTAGCGATGAAATGAGGTTTGGTAGAGAGAGATTGTTATTGGTAAAAAAGAGACTCTAGTAATGGGAGTAAATAATTAGTTTTCACTGGATATGTTAAGTGATAAGATATTTAGCAATATTTTAGGATTTAGCAGTAAAGGAAGAAATGATTAGTGGTGGAAGCGGTGTTTAATGGTAGAAGAGGTAATTTGGCTATGTACGAAAAAGAACATAAGTGATTGGCCAATATGTCTAAGATGTGGGTATAACTTAGACCTATTAAACTGGTTGACATGTCAAAGTGTTAACTTTGGTCAGCTTATTGAAGTATTAGACATATAATTGAGTAGTAAAAATATTGATTAGGTTATGAAAGAGTTATATTTAACTAACTATGTTGTGGTGGAGGTGAGCAGTTGAATGGTATATGTTTTACTATTTGATGGGATTATGTGTGTGTAACCGATCTGTTGTGATATTGGTCAAAATATTGAATGGTGTAATGTTGGATTGGTTGCATCTATTATTAGCCGAGTTAAGTTATAAGTAAGGGTTAGTTCTTAGAATCAATTGTGATTGTATGATGTATGGTACTCTCAAGTGGTATGAGTGTGTAATTAGTGTGGTAAGCAATGTTAGAGTGAATTCAATGAGATCTCAAAATTGGGTTATGTAAACTAGGAAATTAGATGGTGAGAAGTTTATACAACGAATGCTAGTGGTACACCCAATATACGAAGAGGTATGCTAATGCTAGGATGGGTGAGAAGGCGTTAGTAGTACCATGTGTGTAGGATGGTACTCTGTCCAAATTTTGGCTATGCCGATCATAATGTAACACTTCTAAGTTCGAGCATAACAGCCATGATTTCTAGAAATTGTTTAATGCGTCTAGCCTATACTTTAATGTCTACTGAGTTTATTTCTTACTACATACATGGTTTTGTATTATTTTAGAATAATCAACTTACCATATTTCTCTCTATTAAGAGATTGTTATGATCATGTTTATTACAGGAAACAAATAGTGTTCCAAGTAGTAAAGGTAATTCAGGATCAAGAGAGTAAAATTAGTATTAGTGACCAAGTTTCAAGGGTTGAAAATATTATATATATCTATATATATAAATATATATATATATATATATATATTATCTTGTACCATGAATTCAAATGTTTTTTATAGAATTTATTTTGTAATAGAAGTGGATAATATATAAACATATGTATTTTATGAAAGTTATTATGTGGCTTGATGATATTTTAATAGTGATTTTTAGAGTCGTTACAACTTTAGTATATTCTGAAAAGAGTAAAACATTTTCAATCAATCAAATTTTTATTTATAGTAAGTTTTTTTCCTCATTTTCTCGGTTGAATGTAAGTTGAGGACTTGCATTAGATACTAGAGTACTTTGCATGTGACTTTTGAGTGAGAAAAAAAATAAATCTTTGGTAATTTAAGATTATAGTGATGTGTTTGTTTTGTTGATTGAAATTTTCTATGAATAGATTTAGGTTTCTTGTGTGAGTAGTAGTTATTGGAGCTTGTGAATTATAAAAAAAAAACTACTTTTACATGCAAGGGAAACTAGTTAAAATTTTGATAATATCTTAGGTTTGATGACGTGAATATTCTAATTTTATTGTTTGCTAATGATATGGTAAAGATTTGATGTTATGGAAAGTCCTTCAAATTATTGATGTTGAATTAATTGTGTTAAATAAAGTTACGTGGACAAAAGTTATGATAAAGTTGAAATATGTATTTTGTATCTACATGATAGGAAGTTATAATCAGGACAATATATCAAACTTTTGTTATAAATAAGTTTTTAATTTCTTTAATTTTTAAAACACTTTATTTAAAATGTTTAGAGATCCAAATTTTCTCTTCAATTTGAAAATATATTAATTTAGATCCATATTGATATAAATAGTTTTGTGTCCAAGAACTTTTAAAGCAAGATAGAGCGTCTTTAACTCGGCTCAATTTGGTAAAAAAGTAATTTAGATGTAAGATAAGCTAACAAGAGTTTTTTGCATGCTAAATTTTTTATAAAATTACCTTTATATGTGGAGACTTGATTTGTGTGAAATGTTTTGTTATGAATGAAGTATATGTGGTGAAACTTGGAAACTATCGCTTTGTATGTGGATATTGTGTTAATATTCATATGTGAGATGAAATTTGATTGGTGAAATTGATTTTTGGTTGAATCTGATTTGGTACGCAGGGGATCATTGCTTGAGCGACGAATTTTCGCTTGAGCAATAGTCCCTAAGTATGCTTGTAGGGTGATTTTCACTTAAGTAAAAAAATTCTCACTTGAGTGAAAATTCACATTTTCTCTTGGATACGCTTCACTTAAGCAACAAACTTTTGCTTAAGAAACGAGTTTTTTCGCTTGAGCGAGATTTATTCGCTTGAGTGAGAAAACCATATAAGATTTACTACTCTTAGGAGGATTTTCACTTGAGCGGGGATATTTCGCTTGAGTAAAAATACTTTATTTTTGAAGAATTATATATTTTCGAAATTAAATTTAAAAGAGTATGAAAATATGAAATTCTAACAAAACATAATATGAAATTTTTTGTATGATAAATTATTGAGATTATATGTTTGTGAGATTTTATGAAGCATGATATGAAATTGATTATATGATGAAGGATGGAAATTATATGTTGTGAAATGAATTGTGTGTCAGGTTGTGCGTCGATAAAGGAGTCTATTATGTTTGTGTGACGGGCTATGTATCGTGTTGTATGCCATTAAAGAATTCCTTTAAATTTGTGAGATGGATTGTGTGTAAGACTATGTGTTAATGAGATTAATTTTGTGTGGTTTTAAATGTGTGAGAAATTATTATGTGTTGTTTATGTGAGTCAAGTAGTTACCCAAAGGTAAAAAATTAGTGCATATATAGAATTCTTTAGATATCAATATGAGATATTTAGACTTCAGTGATATCCTAATCTTGTAGATATGGGTATCATGTGGTGAGAAATTGATAGAGGTTTCAACTACATTTATCACTAGATGAATTGAGTCATCGTACTTTGATATTATATAGGAATCACCCTCATGTGCGGTTACCAATATGGGATAGACCGAAGAATCTATATGTGAAAAAACTCTTAGTATTGATCAATGGCCTACTAGCCAATAAGAATGAGTAGAGATTAATGTTAGAAGTCAAAGACTTCATATATTTTTTCAGAAAAGTTTAGCTAGTATTTCTAAGTGAATGTGAATTATTGAATATGGTGATTATATATGAGTGAAAACTTTATTATAATTGATTGAGTGTATAATTAATTAAGTGTTTAGAAATAAATTTTATTATATTTAATTTTGTTTATATTAACTTATATTTTATATTATATTTGTTGATTTTTTATGATCATATGTTTTGATACATAATAAATAATAATACAGAGAAGCTATGAAGAAAAAATTATTTAAAATTTGAAATATATTATGAGTTGTATAATGAAATTGTTATTTTATATGATGTTATAATTAACTTTATTATAATAAAAATGTGAATATTACCTTTCTATGTATATATATAAACCATTTTATAAGTTATTTACTCCCTCCAAATTTTCTAAAAAAAGTTTTGCTTATGTTTCACCAGTTTATGCCTTTGAATTTATCATCATAATTTAAATTAATAAACAATATCTAATTAAGAACATTTATTATAATTTGTAATTCATATAAATATAAACGGAAACTGAGAAAGTAATTTCTACGGTAAATATTTTAACTTTTATTTAATTATTATTTTGAAAATTTAAGAGAACCTTAATTATTCTTTTATCATTTATGTTTTTATTTTATATAATACTTAATTACTTTATATATATTTATTATGAAATAGAAATAATAATAAAAATCTTATAAAAATTCTATTGAAATAAAAAATATTTTATATTTTTGAATTGTCCAAAAGAATTTAAAACAAGACCTAAAAATAGATTGCGGGAGTATTATATATGTTCCTATACATGTTTCTTATTAATGCGAGGCATTTTAGGATGTCTACTAGATTCCATGAAGTGCGGTTCCATTAGAATGCATGATCAACATCGAAGACATCAAAAGAAATTATTTATTTTAACAAGCAATTAACTCTTTGTTTTCTTTTGCCTTGTAGTTAGGTGCTGTTGACTAACAACCAATATTTCTATTAATTATATCTTTATAAATACAAAAATATATAAAAGTTACTATTTAACATGCCTACAATTTCACACAACTTTATATACATTTAGTTACGTGTTGTTGTTGCATTCATGAATGGAGGGGAGGGTTTAGAAATACTCTATTTTTGTCACAGTTTACAACTATCTTTGCAAGACCAAGACATTCCTAATAAAAAGAAAAAAGGGAATAAAAATGTAAATAAAGAAATGAACACAATGTGCCCTTAATTAAATTAGACAAAGGGTGAGGCTTGTAGGATTTAGAAACCACAAATCAAGTGTCATGTTTGGTTTAACCCTAGTAAAAATGTACCACTTTTCACAACTCTTTAAGTCAGAACTTGGTAATTCTAGAAAATGTGTACCAAAATAGTACCTAAGTATATATATCTTCTTTATTGTAATTAAGTTCAAATTTGGTTAGGTTAGGCGAGTTAAAGCCTACAAAAATTCACTGGCTCATACAAATGGAGAAACTATAACCTATTATGAACTAACTAAATCATGATCATAATAATATATCTTTGTGTTCTTTTAGTTTTTATATTTAAAAAAATCGTAACTTTAATATAATTTATCATTTAATTTTTTTTATTTTAATTAATTAAATAATTTATTTGGATGGTACATTAAATTATTATGTTTAAGTGTAAAAAATTCATTTGGTGCAAAATAAATAAATGCATGGAAATTTGAAATCTAAACAAAATCTGTGGATTTTTTTTTTTAAAATATAAAGACTATTATTTAATATATTCTTTTATTATTTATTGAAAATAAAAATATATTAGTCTTATTTTTTTTATTGAATGAATCTTTATATATATATATATATATATATATATATATATATAAATGTTTTAAGAGTTTACATTTAACAAAATTTGTGTGATGGCGGTATCATGATCACTGCATAAAAAACATTCTCTTTGTAAAGTGATGACATGTGGAAGGTGATATATATATATATATATTGAACCAGTAGAGAGAAGTTGGCATCATAAATCACATGCAGATGAATCAGTTGGTTGCTCCCTGAGGCATGGCTAACTACTTAAAATATTTGCCATGAGAGACATTTTATGCTACATAGTCACAATAAGACACACCATAACGTAAGCTACTTTTATATTCTAATACTTTTTTTGAAAAATGAGAGTTGCTTGTTCATATTTTATAGATTGACAGAGAGAGCACAGAGAAGATATTTATTGATTTTGAACTTCAAATTTTATAACATAATTTAAATAGTATAACTTAGTTGAAACATAAATACTTTCGTGCATTTATCATTGAATTAATAGTACAATATTATGATAAAATTATGAACATGATGTGTTAGCAAAAGAAATGGGCAATTTTTGAAGAATTTGTTTGGCGTAGTTTTGTATATGTAGAAAAATAATTAGGTTAACAATAATAGAAAGAATGAGTGGAAGAGGTTAACTAAAGAAGGGTTTTCCAAAAAGGAGCAAGAGTGACTTAATTGTCAAGGTTTGTATGCAGATAATGGTTTTGTTTTATTATATTATTATGGGTTGAAAGAAACAGTTTGAATATATATATGTATGAAAATAATGAGGGGCTTTAGAAGTGAGACATACTTTGTGAACTTTTGCTTTGTTGAGTTGTTTTTAGAGGCTTTTTTTTCCACGATGATGTTTCAAGTGATGAACACCCTTGTTCGATCACAGCTTTTTTCATTTGACGTGTTCTCTTATCCTATCTCAGAGAGTGTGTTGTTGGCATAAATATTGAGGAAAGAAGAAGAAGAGAAGAGAGGATTTAGTGAAAAAGTGGAAATGGTGAAAGGCGAAGTAAGGAAGCACAGTCAATGTCGATCACTTTCGATGGAATGTACTTGGCCATGAATAATTGAACATGAACATGAAGATGTTTTGAAGGGTGGAACAATAATGGAAAGGCGATGGGATGATAGGAACTTAAAAAGAAATGAGTACTTTGGTTGTCTTAGACAAAATTGAAATGCTCAGATACCAATGTGGCAGGAAAGAAGGGGGACATGCTTAGGTTTTATGTGAATTCTTTATGGAAACTATGATTTGGACATGTCAGAGTGAAGGTAGCTAGGTACCTAGCTAGCTACACCCTTGGTTATTTATATATCTTAGTTTCCCATGTGAACCCTCTTAAACACACACACTCATACACATAAATACTTAATAACTCCTCCTTCTAACTTCTCTCATATCAATAATGAAGTGTAAAGTTAGTTCCCTATCTATCTATGCCTCTAAACCCCCTTTGCTTCCCTCTCTTTCTCTCTCATTTTCTTTCTTTTTCTTCATTTCTTGTCTAAAGGGTCTCTGTTTCTGTTATGTTCTTTTCTCTCCTCTTAAGACACCTCACACCTCAAGCAATTTCATAATCCTTACACATTGCTAGTACAATATTTTTCAGGGTTTGGTTACGCTTCATCAACTTTATAAAAGTATACACAAGTTTAATATTTATTACAAAAAATTACTAAGGATTTATATATATATATATATGAACTTGCTACATACATAACTAAAACTCTACTAAGCAAGTTTTCATCCTCCTTTTTAATATTTGTAAATATAATCTATCATGATAAAACTAATTTATAAAATAAAATTTATATTCATTTAATATATTTTAATTTTATTTTATTTTTACACAGTATAAGATTTTTAACACATTATTAATATATCCTTAATTTAAATGTAAAATTAAATATTTGTAAAACAAAATATTTATAGTAATATGACACTAAACTAATAGAAATGATCAGACTTAATAATATTATTAAAAATTTAATTTATTTTCATAAAATTTTATCTAAATTCAATCCTAAGAAATTTAATTTCTTTTTATAAAATATGATTATATTAATAAAAGTGATCTTTAAATATAATTCAATCTCAATTTATAAAATAAGATTTATACTATTTTATATATATTAATTTAGTTATATTTTTAAATAATATAAAATTTTTAATAAAATAAAATTTATACTTATTTAATATATTTTAATTTAAAATTAATTTAACCAGGTTTTTAATAAAATTAAAATTAAATACATGTATTACTGATCAAATCTAACTGGAACTTTCAATATGATTTGATAAAAAAATTATCAATGAGGAGATTTTCAAAGAATTTAGAGTAAAAGTCCACAATTTTACCATATACTATAATTTAGAATTGAATAAACATTATAAAATTAGTTTTATACGGTGAATAAATAACGGATTTTCTTAAATTTGAACTTAACTTGGAAACGTAGTTTGATTGCATGAATCTAAATATTTAACAATGTATAATTTGACATCCCCATGATTAGAGGGGAACATGGAAGTGATCTAAGAATAATAAAATGGACCTCTAATATCCATAGCCGACCTCAACGAAACTTTTAATATATATTTATTTATACAAAGATTATATATATAGGCTTTCAAGACAATTAGTACCTATCCCCTATAACGTGATCATAACTAGATTATTTTATTTGAGTTTATTTTGTGTTAGGTTTTCGAATTTTTATTTATTTTTTGGTTTGTGAAATGATAGAAAGGAAGCATGTTAGGATTAAAATAAATGGGAAAAGAATGGAGTTGCATTTGGAGCACATGGGATGGTGAAGACTAGAAAATGGACTAATCGGTGCCTCCGTGACGCAGAGATGGTCACTTTTAGATCACGGGATCATTTGATAGCAACCACTTCATAGATATTAGGGCAACCCAAATTAAGCAAAATTAACAAATCAAATGCCACCAACATTTTTTCTTAAAAAATTATCATCCATACATATCTAACTTCATAATTTCACATTAAAGTACAAATTAAGTTCTGTGATATAGATAATTGGTACCTTGTTTAAACTCTTTTCACTAAATAATCACTTCCTTTTTGAGAAAATCCCTTTCTTTTTTTGAGTTTGTTCTATTTATAAATTTTTAAATTAATGAAAGCTAACGAATTGTTTGGTTGGAGTAATACATTTAACCCCTAAAATAAATCAGTAAATAGTTCTTATAAGTTGCATCATTACTTAAAGAAATAGAAAATATGATTTTAGGAAAATTATTACATAAAACTAATTGTATTTTAATTTTTTTATTATAAATAAATATGAGTTAACCTTTGTTTTCTTTTGAATCTAGACAAATAATTACTATTTTTTATTTATTACAATCACTTTTTTCTAATTTTCTACTTTACTAAAAAATAGTTATAATAAGATTTAAAAATTTATTTTTTTATGTTTTTATAATATTTTTAATTTATCTTAAATATTAAATTATAAAATAATGAATAATAAGGATTAAGAATGAGTATATTTATTTTTATTTTTAAATAAATGAATCTCTTTTTTTATATATAAAGAGAGATTTATGGTTTTAAAAATAAGTAAAATAGATTTCTTTCTTCATTTTCATTATTTAATTTTTATAATATAATGATTTAAAATAATAAATAAATTATAAAAAGAATTAACTCTTATTCTTAAATAAATTGAATCGTCTCTCATTTATTAATCAATACATCAAACACTAATATATATAATATAAATTTATAATTATTAAAAGTGAAAATTTGAATAATATACTATAAATTATGTGTATTGATTTAAATATGTTTCCATTATTTTTCTATTTAAAATTATCCACCAAAAATATCTATCAATATAATATATTTTTTAAAAGAAACCCAAAGAGAAAGTAAACGAAAGTTAATGTTTTTTATTCATATATCAATATGTTATATTTTATGAACAATTATAGTAAAATTCTGGTCAATTTTCAATTTATGTATTTAAGATCTAATGAATAAAAATCTTGATAACCTAATCTTAAATAATTGTACATAATATTAGTTTATGTTTGTCAAAAGGATAACACTAGTTTGTGACGCAAGCGTACACAATCGTAGCAATAAAATAGTCCTCATTTGGTATGAGTGTCAACACAAATTCTTCTAAATTCACGGAAAAAAAAAAGATTTTAATATTTGAATTTAATTTAATTAAGGCTTAATATAATGGTGTCTTTGACATTATTACATGTCTTGTAATTTTTATTGTGTTTCCAGAATTTTTTATAGCAGAATATAGATTAGAATGAGGAAGGTTTGAACTTCAACGCGTAGATGCAAGGAAAAGTTAAATGTTTAGATAATAGAAGATGATAGAAGACTCATTGGTTGATGAATAAAGTAAAATAAATTTAGATTAAGAAATTAGAGTATGAAGATGCATGCATCCTCAAAAGTTAATCTTATTCTTTAATCTTTATATCTTCATAAACAAGTTGTGTTCATCAAGGATTTTCTTGGACACTACAAAAATCATAAACATTTTTTTTTTCTTAAAAAATTCTGAAAAGAAAAATTATTATATAGTAAACTCGAAATCGATAGTGTTTTGATGGGCCATGAAGTTTAGGTCTTGTTTGAATAAGTTTATGCATAAATGAGAAAATAAACATATTTTCTTATAAATTAAAATTAGCATATAACACTAGTTAAAATCATTTTTCAAGAAGGTCAATGAAAAATTATATAAATTAATTTATATGTACCTAATTTAAATTTTAAAAATAAATTTATTTCATTTTTTTCATACGTATTTATAAAATAATATATTCAAACAAGCTCAATTTACATTCACATAATTTGTCTTTCTAGAAAATGTAACATTTTTGGGCCCAAATGATTTTTTTGTAAGGATTAGCAGGAAAAGTGTTTTACGTTAAGGGACAACATTTGAACTAAAGGGCCCAAATTTTTTACCACATTATCAGCTTGGGCCGAAGCCACAAATCACTTTGGGCTTCAATAATTGGCTTGTTAAGTTGAGCTATTATTCTCACCCTTTTTTCTTCTCTTTTCACCTCTCACTTTTACAAATTTGTGGCCTATTACCATTTTATCCTCGTCTTTAGAACTTTGATCAGTTAAAATAAAGTGTTATCACAAACTACAAAATTGTCACAAACTTGAATATTGATAATATCACTTTAATGATGAAAAGGATTAGGTTTAATTTGTAGAAGTACCATAGTAAAACAATTATACATAATACAACATTATATGAAATTGATGTATTAAAATTATAAATTAATATATGTTACAAGAAAAAAAAAGTAATAATTAATTAAATAATGACCAAGTTTTATAAATGTGTGATAATGGTGGTGTTATTATTATTCTTGTTTTTTCTCGAATCGATGACTCCCAGATATGATCTATACTGGAATTATTAGTCTTCGACTTCTATGTATCTTGGTTCTCCACTCTGTTTTCCTTCTCACTCCGCGTTCTCCTTGGTCTGACTGGTGGGGGTACCTGCAAAGGCGCTCCGACAGTCAAATTAGTAATAGGATCAGTGACAATTAATGTGTGTTGTAGAATGACCTACCTTTCATTTATTACCCCTATTTATACTGTCATTTGAATGGACTTACTTGTTGAGCTGGTTCTCTGACCTAGGTCTTCACTTAACGTGGTGCTTAGGCATGCATAACCTTACTTAAGTCATTAATCTTTCTGATTACGTCTTAATTAACTATACCGATGAGTCTTCGGTTATTCCTGCTGGAAGATCCTTAAGTCAAGGTGTGTTCAGCTTTAGTGTAAGGGCTAGGCTCTATATTAATACAATTCTTTTATAGATTTATTCTTCAAATTTTAGAAAATTCATAATTTTGATTCAATTCTCAATTTTGCATGATTTTTATTTCATTTGGGGTCAATTAAATCTTAATCATACAAAACTCTTCATTTCCTTTCAAGGAGACGTTATGCGAGTATAAAAGTCTTTCCTAATATATAGCACAAATTCTATATTTATAAGGAAAAAAGAGTTTAATAGAGAACATAAATGGGAATACTGTATTATCAAGAATTGTAGAGAAAGAACTAGAAACAATTATAAAGTATTAACTACTATTTACGAAACTATAGTAAGTAGAAAATTTCAATTCCTTAAAACAAAGAAGAGTGTAGACAAATAAAGATAGCATTAAAAATTGGCAAACGAAATTATAGAAACTGGTAGCAAGAATAAAATAGTTAGATATATTTTAGGAAATATAAAGTAACATATGAAAACAAATAAATATTTAGTGGAAGTTAAAGGTAGAAATAAAATATGTTTTAATGATAATTAAATATAGAGGAATAAATAGTTACAATAAATATTTTTAACGGTTATGAAAGGTTTAAAATAATAATAATAATAAATAATTATGTAAAGTATAACTCAAAAATACCAATTATGTATAATGAAATTGTAATTTATCAAAACATTTCTAATAATTCTAAAAAATAAAAAAATACAGAATATATATATATATATTATAATTATATTTTTTTAATTAAACTCATAATATAAAAATAATAATATTTAAATTTATATTATAATTAAATATTCAATTTTTTCATTATTCATTTTGAATCTAAGTGTTTTACATATGTGGTTATATATTCTTGTATCAAAATATGATCATCGCAATATAAATAAATCTAAAAAATAAAAAATAATAAGAATAAATTAATGTAAATAAAATTATATGGAGTACAAAATACAATTCAATCATTTTCTTGTACTCAATAATCATAATAAAATATTCAGACATAATCATTATATTCATTCATTCACATGCATTTAAAATATTAGACAAATTTTTTTTGAAAAATTATATGAAATTTTTAATCTTAAGGACTAACATCTACTCATGCATACTAGTTATTGGACCATAGACACAATCCCTTAAAATAATATCTTGTTTCACCTTAGGATCACCAGTCTATCCCATTCAGATAACCGTATGTTAGGGTGATTCTCACATACATATTAAAATACAATGACTCAATCCACCCTAGTAATAAGTACAGGTAAAACATATATTGACTTCTTATCACATAGTATCCTTGTCTACATGACTAAAATACCATGGTCTGGATACCCCCTTAAAAAGAGACTTCGAGAATTTCATATGTATACTAAAGTTATATCAAATAGTACCCTATGTTAATTATCAAACTCACACAAACAATACATAGTCATTTTATACATAACAAACCATACAATATAGTCTCATAGGCACATAATCCACCTATATAGTTCATCTCAATCTGTTGGGCACACAACTATCTCAAACACACAATTATCTCAGACACAACCATCTCAAGCTCACAGTCAATACATACTCAATCGCAAACTTACTCAATTAACTCAAATGCATTACTGCTCGTATCTCATTGGTTGTGGTTGCCCCTCATTTCACTCTCAAATGAGAGGTTCAATACTCTAAAATCTTCAAGGCCTAAAAGACCATAAAATCTCTCCTTCATAGAGTGCATCTTCTCCTAAGAAAGTATGAATAAATGAATATGTACACATATGCATAATTAGGGGTGTTCGCGGTGCGGTTTGGTTCGGTTTTTCGCTAAAATTTATCCGAACCAAATATAAAAAATATTTGCGGTTCGGTTTGGTTCGATTTGAAATAAAAAAAATCCGAACCAAACCAAACCAATTTTAGCGGTTTGGTTTGAATCGGTTTTTGCGGTTTTTTTTTTAATTTTTAATTTTATTTTTTTTATTAATAATTGACTATTTTTATCTTTTTAAATAATAAACTAATAAAATTATATCATTGACTAGATTTCATATGGTTAGATAAAGGATTGAAAACAAAAAATGATAATATTACTATTTAATTTTTTGCACACTTTTGCTCAATTATATTTTATAATTATTTTTTGTATTTTTAGTATCAATTTTTATCAATATATTTGTCATTACCGAGTAAAAAAAAACATAGAATAGAAGAAATGTATCTTTTTAACCATCAAATCATATATTGTTTTAATTTAATACCAACAAAATAACAATATAATATTTGACAAAATCACTAACAAAAATACACAAAAAAAATCCAAGTAGATCAATTGTCAAATGTCAATAATTACAACTTGTAAAAAATAAAACATGATTAGTTAAATTCAAATTGCAACATTTCTTGACACTTTTTATAAGAAAAAAAAAAACATAATTTGTCAAGAAATCATCATACCATATAAAAATTAATTTCTGTAGCAACTAATCAGACTCAACATCAGAATTCTCTTCATGTAGTAGTAGGACTAGACCAATTTCTAGAAACATATAAAATATAATAATAAATAGAATTAAAAAAGTAGATAAAAAATAATTAGACGATAAAAAAGTTTAGGTAGAATATGAAAATACCCATTTCAATTCTTTCAATGTCTTGCAAGTATTCTTAAATCTCTATTGACCTTGGAGAGGGTGAAATGGTATGATGAAGATGGATTTGAATAAGAGTTAACGATGAGATAATGAAATCAGAGTAAGGGAGTTTCAAGTAAGGAACCCTGAAACCTTAAGATGCGTTTAACGAGATGAAAATTGTAATAGATAACGACAGTAGGTTAGGTTTTGGTTTAGGGTTTAGGGAAATAAAATTAAAAATAAATATAATATTATTTAATAATTGTGGTTCGATTTTGAAATGCCAAATTGCAAACCGAACCAAACTGCGCAGTTCGGAAAAAAAAAAATTCAAAGTGATCCAAAAATTTGCAGTTTTAATTGGTTTGCAGTTTTTTAGATCGATTTTCAATTTTTTTTTTTGGGTCGGTTCGGTTCTGAACACCCCTATGCATAATATATAAATTTCATATCGCAAATGACTAAGTATAACTTAGATTTTTATACTACTAAACATCTACTTAAACTTCTCAAATGGTTAAGTATAACTTGAATTTTATTCTACTAATTCAAAACTTAGACTTCTCAAAATACATAAATAAATCAACCATTAAACCAAAATTCATCATAATTATTATATTAGTAAAAACTAATTTAGAATTCATGGTTGCTTCAAAATAAATACTATTTTTAAACAGAATCCTATTGAGGTTCGAGATTGATCTCTCTATTCAAAATTTTCATAAATAATCATATATGAGATATTTTCTACTCTCCCTCTTATCTTGAATAACAATACTTGAGGCCTTGAGATGCTACTTTCCCAATGTGTAACTTCTTTACGATTTTTTCCAAAATTAAAGAAAACTTAAAATAAAATAAAAAAATCTAATACTTATTTATATAAGTAAAATTAGACTTCTAAAAATCAAATCCAATTAATATATCTTTTATAATATTAATCCTTAATTTTTTTAATAATTTTATTTTTTTTAGAATATTAGTATCTCTATATTATTTTATTTTTTAAAATATCTATTTTTAATAATTTATTATTATGTTTGTTTAATAATTTTAATACTATCTTTGCTTTAATTATTTTATTTTATAAAATATTTTATTCTATTTTTAAATTTAATAAAATATTTTATTCTATTTTTTAAATTTAATTAAATATTTTATTTAAGTCAAATAAATAATTAAATTATTTATATTTTTTTTAATTAGAGAATGTTACCGTCTTTCACGTCTTCTCAATGAATAGGAAGTTAGTGTTGTAGAAATACATTATGCATTTGATAAGATATTGTTAAACCTCTTAAATACCATTCTTTTTTCTTGTTTTTTTTTTATTATTTCACATATAGAAAAAGATATGTAAAAATTCACATATTAAGATTTTAATTTCTTAAATAATATATTTTAGGGTTTAAACGTCATATTAATGGTCAATTGATGTGTGGTAAAAGATATATTTTTAATTATTTTTATTTTTGCTAAAACAAGGTTTTAATTTTTTTTAAAAACTTTTTAATGTTTTTTTTTCTCCAATCGCAAAACGTTTTCTACCGCAGCTACATATAACCTCTTCAACATTCGAGTATTTTTCCTGTCAAGAAGATGATTCAGTTCCCATATCCATTCCCATAATCCAAACCGAAATTACCTAGACCCCCATTTTGCTTTGTGCCAAATTCACTACTTCTTCCCAAACTTCTTCAATTGGTCATTCCATTATCCACAAAGGTTTCAGATTTGGCTTTTTACAGCATCAAAGTGGAGCAGGGAAGCAAGTGCTCATGGCTACAGTTGCATCAATGCTATCTTCTACCCCCACGGGTCAACCTTTTTGTTCCTTCTCAAACCCCACCCCATCACTCTCTTTCAAAATCATCACCATCACAAGACCAAGACCTAGAACCAGAACTAGAACAAGCTTGACATGGCCAAATCCTCAACCACGTGGTGCTTTGGTTGAGGCAACACCACCAAGTTCACCTCCTTCTCCTTCTCCAAGAGATGGATCAATCAAGGTGCTTGCGCTTCCTGAGAACCGTGCCGATGACATTCAAGCCGAGGCCAGAGCCATGGGTCGGGCTGCCAATGCTTCTGTCTACACACCTCAGCTTGTGGCCTCCAAATATGGCTCTCAACCCATCAAGGTTTTCACTTTTTCCTTTTCTGCTTCTCCCAAAGTTAAGTCTTTTTGGGGTCTTCTGTGGGTTTGGTTAGATACTGCGTATTGATTTAACCCTTTTTCTTGGTAGGTGGTGGGAAGGGCCCTTCAGATTCTGAGTGCGGTGGGCTTGTTTGGGTTGAAGCTGTTGGTTGACCAGAAAAGTGGGATGCTTGATCGGAATAAAAGGATTCGTGCAATTGAGCTTAGGGATACATTCACTCGGCTGGGACCAACTTTTGTCAAATTGGGTCAGGGGTTGTCTACCAGGCCTGATCTATGTCCACCTGAGTATCTGGAGGAGCTCTCCGAACTTCAAGTATTGAATTTTTTTTCTACCCTTCTTTATTTGATTAGTGTAGTGATAGCCTATTAGGTTTTTCCAGTGAAGCATGTTCTACGGATTGATTAACTTAGCATTGATTGAGAATTTTGATTGGTTCAGTGACTATGTCCATATGCAGCATAGTAGGATTTTCACTGTTTCATTTGACTCTATGGTCCCTTCAAATTTTTTCTTTAACCCAACTGACTGACATTGTGTGATTCGTGTGACTGATCTCATTTAGTGGGACGTTTTTATTGTATATGTTTTTGTATTAAAAATGGACAATGTTGATGATATCATGAAAACTTTTCACCAATGTAATGGAGTCGCTTGTAGTAGTGAGTTCTGGTCTTTATATATTTGTTTTTGCTGTGAAGATGTTTATGAATGAACTGGTTACTTAGGTTGCCTGGATTATATCTGTGCTTTATTACCAGGATGGATTGCCAACGTTTCCCGACGAGCAGGCCTTTGAATGCATTGAGAGGGAACTAGGACTATCTATTGACTCTATTTTCTCTTCTATATCACCAAGGGCTGTAGCAGCAGCCAGTTTGGGTCAAGTTTATAAGGGTCAGTTGAAGTACTCTGGGAAACTTGTTGCTGTTAAGGTGCAACGCCCTGACATTGAAGAAGCTATAGGATTGGACTTCTACCTGATTAGAGGTCTAGGGTTTCTCATAAATAAATATGTGGACTTTATCACCAGTGATGTTGTTGCACTTATTGATGAATTTGCACGTAGAGTCTTTCAAGAGCTCAACTATGTGCAGGTTATTTCTTCTGTCAATATCAAACTTTGTATTTTAGCTGAGCATGCATGTATTACCAACTTTTGCATCTTATTTTTTTCTCTATGAACACAGTTTTAAATTGTAGTCACAGTCATGGTTGGAGTTTTGACACAATCCTTATCGATTCGGTAATTTCAGTCATGTTGACTACAAAATCCTTGAAACCATGGCTAAAATCATGGTTGTGAACCGTTTTTTAAAACCTTGTTGAATAAAATAAAAAATAAACATTGAACCTTTTGCAGCTTTGCCAAAATTTAGGTAAAAGGCAAGCATATAACCAAGTATCTTTTTTCATTTGTAATTCAAATCTTCTCTAGCTTGACATATGTACATGTGTGTCATGTTAATGGATAAAGATACATGTTTGTAAGTTATGTAAGATATTTGTTGGGATTGAATGTTAATTTTGACAGGTTCCTGCAGGAGGGACAAAATGCAAGGAGATTCAAAAATTTGTATGCTGACAAGGAAAATATCTTTGTTCCTGATGTTTTCTGGGACTATACAAGTGCTAAAGTACTAACAATGGAGTGGGTTGATGGAGTAAAACTAAATGAGCAAGAGGCAATTGAGAGACAAGGACTAAAAGTCTTGGATCTGGTAAACGCAGGCATACAGTGCAGTCTCAGACAGTTACTCGAGTATGGATATTTTCATGCAGATCCTCATCCTGGGAATCTTTTGGCAACACCTGAGGGAAAACTTGCTTTTCTTGATTTTGGCATGATGAGTGAGACTCCGGAAGAAGCAAGATATGCCATAATTGGTCATGTTGTTCACTTGGTTAACCGAGATTATGAGGCCATGGCTCGTGACTACTATGATCTTGATTTCTTATCAAGGGATGTTGATGTATCTCCAATTGTGCCAGCACTTAGAAACTTTTTTGATGATGCACTTAATTATACTGTGAGTGAGCTTAACTTCAAGACACTAGTAGATGGTCTGGGAAATGTTTTGTATCAGTATCCATTTAATGGTGAGATAGACTATGCTTTTCAGTTTATCATTTCCTATAATTTCTTTTCCAATATTAGAGGAGTGACTTATAAATATTTGCTGCTTATCCCTAAATCCTATCTTTGTCTCTGAGTCTGTTTTTGTTGACTTTTGTTTTTCTGTTCTTTTCCTCTTCTGTTGACAGTTCCAGCATACTACGCATTAATATTAAGGTCTCTCACTGTTTTGGAAGGTTTAGCATTGTATGCTGATCCCAACTTTAAGGTACTTGCTGCATCATACCCATATTTTGCTAAAAGGCTCCTAACAGATCCAAATCCATACCTAAGAGATGCCCTTATTGAATTGCTTTTCAAGGATGGGAAGTTCAGGTTTGAAATCTGCTACCATCTTAAATCCATTGGTATTTGAACTTGGTGCTGTAGAATAATTTGTATTAAGTTCAATTGAATATTCACTAATCTGGTCCAGTGCAGGTGGAATAGACTTGAAAACTTGCTAGCCCAGGGGAGAAAGGATAGAGACTTCTCTGCTAAAGAGGCTTTACAACCTGTCCTGAAGGTATTATTGAGTACAGATGGTGAAGAGCTGAGGAATCTAGTTATAAAAGAGGCTGCTCGAGTATCTGAAGCCTTTACCATTGGCACAATGTCGGAAACATACCGATATATTCCTGACTTTGTTAGGACCCTTGTCTTCAATGGAAATGCAAATGGACCCTTTATGATGTCAGAAACTGAAATGCAAAGCATGATAGAGCTTAGAGATCAAGTTCTTAGAATATGGGGCCTTCTTCAATCCTCACATGATTTTGATCCAGCTATTTTACTGCCAATACTACAGGTAAGATCTATCATTTGCAATTGCAGCATCATTCTAATCCGAATAACTGCTCTTTTATCTGCATCTTTTTCCTTAATTTATGTTGGTTACTACTTAGATGTGTAACTAAACAAAATACTTTATTATCATATGTGTTGGGCATATTTGACCATACGTTAATTTTGGAGGAATGCTGCAAAAGTTCAAAATTGGTGATTATTATTAATGATATTCTTTTAACAGAGCATTTTTGTAAATATCATTGCATACTAAATCAAAAGGGAGTTTTTGGAACATTTCAATCTTGGAGCATCTAAAGATGTTAGAAGAATTGCCCGTGCAACCAAAATATAGCAAGCAATTACTGTGGTCCTGAATCTAACATTAAAAAATAAGAAATTATATTAAGAGCTAAGATGATCTTGAAAAAGGAACTGTATAGTTTTTTTATATAGTACAGAGTTAAACATTAAAATTTACATTAATATATTACTTTCTTTTAAAGTATTTAGTGGGATTGGATTATATTATATAAAAATTTTCTATTCAAAATTGTAATTATACTAAAAACGTTTAAATATGAGCAGGTCCTTGAGCAACCTGAGGCACGCAGACTTGGGGGGCGTGTTGTTGGAGGAATCACTCAACGTCTTGCAGCACGCTTTCTTCAGCAAATACTCAGAGTTCCATCAACAGCATCAGAATAGATTTTGCAGCACTGTAAATGCTAGTTAAGGCATGCATATTATACATATTCCCTCCCCATGAAGCATGAATTAATTTTGTGGTGCTCTTATTGAACATCTTATAACTGGTTTCATTGTCATAGTGTGCTTTGACAGTATAGTCTATTCTTATTGATTGATTAGACCATATTTCACAATGCTCTTCTGTCCATTGCTTCTGCTAACATTTTTGGTTTCTTTCTTATTTTTTCTGTCAGGTTATTGTGGACAGGGAAGATAGGAGTTTCGTTCCTAACACAAGAAAATAGAAGTGAGATATTGATTCCTGCGAAAATTGTTTCATTCTCTTTTCTGTTTCTTATCCTCCAATTTTGTCCAAGAAACTGTATATATGATTGTCCTCATCATTATTGATACTGGATCATAATAATGATCACAATAAAGAGATCACAGTATTATTATAATAGCAATTGTCATACCATTACTATTGCATGCACATGTTACAGTTTATTTTTTTGTATTGTTCCTGGAATCATTTTGGCTTTTAAGTTTTGTCATTTTGGCTTGAATGAACCAGTGGCTTGTGGAGGAATTGATACAATGAGAAAATAAAGTGTAATGATAACCGTTGATTAAAGATTAACTATTAGAATAACAAACAATTATTGTTATACAAGTGCATGTATTTAATCATAATTTCAAATGTGTTCATATGAATGCTGTTAACTGTAATATGTTTTTATTTCTTACTCTAAAGAAGTCAAATTTGGATCAAATGCTATCTGTAACTTGCCCATATTAAAATCTGTGTTTATGAATGAGTAGTTATTATCATATGAGCTGGTAGTTGTCAGCATATTTTTTTACCACTGTGTGTGTGGCAAGTACATAGCATAGATTCTTAAGTACTTTTGATGTAAGTGTAGTGTCTATTTCATAACAAAATATGATCAGAATCCAAGCTTTATTTCTACTATACAAATCAAAGACGTATAATGCAGTGCCAAAAATCGATATATATATAATTTATTTTTTAATCATTTTCTGATCTAATATTTTTATTTATTTTAACTATTATATTACAAGAAAATGAGTAATAAAAAAATTATTTATACTTTTAAAATAAGTGATTTTTTTTTTCTTTATATATATACATATAATCAAAATTAGACTTAAAATCTCCTGATTTTTCTTTCTCAAATAAGAATTTTATGTGAATTTACCGGATTAGACTTTCTTTAAATGCACACTTATCTTCCAACACTATTTTTTATTAAATTTTTATGCTCGAGTTATTTTCAATCAAATTATCTTGTACGTAAACTACCTTTAATAGAGTGGAAATAAAACAAGATTTTGCAGTTGAGTAGATAAGTTTAACTCAACTTTTTCTTCCCAATTCAAATTGAAAATATGTTTTGAATAAATTTCTCCCCAAAGACTTCTAAAAATAAATAAATTTATTCATAAATTAAATTTAGTTTATATATTAATTGAAAAAATTAGAAAACTATAAAAAAATTTCAATAATTTATATATAAGTTAATTTTAATTTATAAAGAAATTAATTTCATATTTTTCTTTTCATAAGGTGTTAGAGAAGCTAGTTCAAATATTCCATTATCATTTATTCTCTGTCATTTTCACTATTCCTTTTAGGTTGAGTCTCTTAAATTTTATAAGCTTTAGTTCAATTTGTATTTGGAGCAAAACTACCTCTGCCCTAATGCTGTCTCAATTCCAATCTCACCACACTTCTGTTTCTTTTTATAACCCACCATCATGGCATTGCAAATAGTTGTTTCTTGGACTTGGGCCAAGAAAACCCAAATCAGAATAGGCCCAAATGAGTTTTGCCTTAAGGAAGTTTTCAATGGATACCCAACTCTTAATAACTTGTGTGTGGATGGACTTGACATGGACAAGGAGATTCAAGAATTCATGTAAGAGTGAGGAGAAAATTGAAAGAGGTTGGTTGAATGGAACATGAAGAGGAGAAAAAATGTTGGAGGTGGCATGGCATGGCAAGTTGACCTTCACAAATTGGAAATTTATAGTTGATGTATCATTTTCATGAGATGGAATTACGTTATGTTTATTGAGTAATTTTATTTGGCATGCTTCATGAAAATGTTTGATTAAAGTGAGAATTGAGTTATTTAATGACTAATCAAATTGTAAATGTAAGAAAATAGTCAATAAATCAAGACCCTAATGTTTTTTTTTTTTTTTTTTTTTTTTTTTTTTATAAATACTAGTACAAAGTTATCATAAAAGGTCAAGTTATCTAAATTTTTTTTTGACTGATATGTCTCAGTCATGGTAGAGATACTCATTTAATGGCTATAGAAATGTGCATGTCGACATAGCATATCTCATCAATGTCTCTAGTATTGCTTGCTCATCATATCAAATACAAAAATTTACATCACTTGTAGTTCTGGAGAATTGGTCCTACAAAATTGAGCCTTTTTTATAACCCTTTTCAGGAAATTATGTGTTTATACATGTTCAATAATCGGATAGAGTACAAACTAGTTAATAGGAAAAGATATTTAGATGAAAACAAAAATATCACAGTAAATTTTATATTAATTAAAAATAGATAAATTATAATATATAAATAAAATATAAATTTTAAATTTAAAAGAATAGTTAGATTTTATAATTATTTTCTTCACAAAATTCACAAAATAAGAAAGAATCATGTCTTAGTCTTAAGTATGAACTGGTTATTCATATGACAGAAATGGACATTGTTGCTAATTTCATTCCTCATGTCCCTGCAACTGTAATTAATACCAGAAAATGAATGTACTCTCCAAATTTTGACCAGCAAAAAGTGAGGAAAGACCCAAATTTAATGAAGCACCACCCTCACCACCTCTTTTCCTTTTTCCCTCCACTGTCAGTAAAAAACTATTTCAAAATGTGATGAATATTGAATGAATGTTCTTCCTTTCATAACTTTGCTATACACTTTATCTGAATTAAATTTCTGACGTGTTTAAAGAGTTTGTTTATCCACCGATTATGTTAGATGCTGTTAGTTATTGAATTAATAGAATTTTTCATTGGTGGGATTGTGTTTGGAAATAAAAATTAAATTAATAGTTTTTATTAGTTTGATTTTTTTTTTAATTTTTCTCTCCAAATTAAATTAACTAGATAAAAAACTAGTTGTGTTAGCATTAAAGATTTTGTTGATTATTTTGTTGTGTTTAAATTTTATACATAACATGTTATCATTATCTATTAATTCAAAATATTATCTGAATATAATTTTTTTTCTGACAAAATAAATATCTGAATAATTTTTTTACCTAACGAGTAGCGAATGACTACTATTCGTGTGTCTTGATATATTGTTATTCCTAAATATATAAATATGAAATTTTAAAAAAATAAAAATAATAAATTAATGTTTTTATTAAAAATTTTAAAACAAATATTTTTATTAAACTTTTTAAAATAAATATTATTAGATATTATTACGAAATGTTCTACAAATTAAATTAAGTTTGTACCCCAAAATTCATCTATTATTTTTCAAAAAATCATAATTAATCATATCATTAAGAAATTTAAACAACATATTTCATCATAATTTAATTACATGTAAAAATAAAAATATAATTGTATATGATTATACCATAAATTCAATACATAATATTTAAAAAAAAATCAATTCATCTAAATAAACATCATTAATTTGATTTAGTTTGATGGTATAGTATATCACGAATCCAACAATCAAACTAATTATTATTAGAATTAATTAATTTAATATAATTTTAATTTAATTAGAGTAAAAGTCGAAGTTAATTAATTCAGATTTTTTTATGGATTAGATCTCTTTGTTTTGATCAGTTGAGATTTGGCGGTTATATAGGTTCGATGAGATTGTGCCACGTATAAAAATTGGCCGGTACTGACGGTTGGGACACTCAACGGTGCCCATAGATTAAGGAACAGGGAGGGCATGCTCCCATGTATCTTTGTCTGCTTCTGGGTCCCACACCTTCTTTTATAACATGTGGTTTCTGGCTCCTATTTAATTCCTACTACTGTTTATACTGTTCCTGATTGGATACGTTCAAATCTCCACTTCAAACTTTAATTAATTCCATTTTTTTCTCTTCCTAATTCAAAATTATATTAATTCATTATTTTTAAAAAATTATACTTACACTTTTAAAAAATAATAGAGAGAATTGTCTATAATTTTTTATTCATAAATGTTAATTTTTAATATATTAATTTTTCTTAATAAGGAATTCAAAAACTCACAATCTATCCCTCTTTCTTTTATACTTTTACCACCAAAACCATAAATTAAGGGTTCTCAAATGTTAACTTTCAAATCAGATAAAACAATGTAAGAGTTTGATTTCTAGAAGAAAAAATAAATAAAAATGATAGTTGTTGCGATAGCCTTTTTATCAAAATAAATTAATCATTAATATAGGTATTTAAATATTTTATCATAGTTTTAATTAATATTTTTTCGTTTAGTAATTATAAGTTTTTTTTAACATATATAAATAAATAAATGTTATGTGAATTGACAAATTGACTCCGAAAACCCATACTTTTTAATGAGTTGAGTTGAATATAGTAACCTTTTGACGTTGTAACTTGTCTTATTTAATCAACGTGTAAAGGCTTCTTATTACAATATTATTAACAATTTTTAATGTTTTATATTCAATTATGTTAAAAATAATATTACTGACAAAAAATTATTTTTGTTGTGTTTAATTCACAACCAAAACATTACATTAAAGAGGTGTGGATTTAAACTAGATAAAAAAACAAGGTTTTTTTTGTGTATTTTGAATTATTTTTGGTATATAATAACAAGGAAAAATTAAAGATTTCATATATTATATTGATATAGTGGGTTTAATATTTTGAATTAATAGATAATGATAACATGTTATGGGTTAATTCAAAATGTACAGCAAAAAATATTGTATTGAATTTGAAACCTTCCCTTTTTCCATAATCAGCAAAAAATATTATTATGAGAAAATGAATGAAATAATTAAAAGTCGACACATGTGTTATACTCACTCAACATCTATAGGTCTATTATGTTATACTCACTCAACAAATTCCTTGTCATAAGTTTTAGGGATAGGATGATGATAGGGTAGCTATTAGAGATTTATTGACTTTATTCATGGTTAATTTTCCTTGGAAAACTTAGGTAACCTTTTATAAAAAAAAAATGGATGTCTTCATCCTAACATCATTTATTTTATATCTAAAATATATTATCAAGATTCATATCCAAATGATTTTATTTAATTTTTCTGAAAACAAATTAGACATTCTTAATTCAATTTTTTTAGAGTTTAGGGTCTTTTTAGAAGAAGAAAAATCAAACAAGGAAAATTATTTTAATATTTTAAATTTTTATTTTAGTTTGGGAAGTTAAATAAAAATAAATTAATTAATTATGTTAGAGTGGATTATGTCTAATGATGTAACATATTTTATACTTTTCAAAGTTGGATTCTGTATTTTTAAGTTTATTTTATAATTCTAGTTTTTTTGTTTAATTTTATATGATTATAAATTTAAAATATAGCTATAAGAGTTATATAATTATAAAGAATGATATAATTAAGACATATTATATTTAATTATTTTTATCAATATATTTTATGGAGAGTATTTAATTTTCTTAAATTTGATTATTTTGCATGTTTAAATTATTTAATTTCTTTTACTTGTTTAATGAGCTTAGTTCATTTGAATATAATGAATTAATTGAGATAGAATGATGAGATGGGATGATGAATGAGGAATATGTAATAGTGAGATATTCAATAATAATTATTAGAAGGTAGAAATTATTATTGAAATTATTATGGTTTTATTATTAAATATTAGGATATGAATGAAATATTAAAATATATATATATATATATATATATATATATATAAAAAGATATTAAGTAATGAAAAATTGATATAAATTTTTATTATTATATATTATGTGTGTCCTAATAATAAAAACTACCTCTTTCTTCCTATATATAAGGTGTATTTAGAATTAGAATTATACTTTAAAATTTTATATCAGGTATATTTAGATTTATTTATTTTTACATATTTGAACATAAATAAATTGTAAATAATTTTTATTGAAGGTACCCAAATAGTTGATAAGTATTAGTTTTATATATTATTACTTAATACAATCTTATTGAAACTTTATGGAAATTATTTAAAATCTTTAATTTTGGATTTGATGAAATTGATATGTTTAATATATATTAAATAAAAATATACAAAATTTATGAATTTATTTATAATTTTTTAATCATAATTTTTAAAACAAGTAACTTATTTTATTTATGTATGTTTATGTGTTTTTAGAAACTGTGATGTCGTGTAATAACATAAAAGTACTTGATATTTTAGATGCAAGATCCTCTTTTATATATATAGTTATGTTTTTGAAATATATATATATATATATATATATATATAATGTTTTGTAATATGAAATGAATAAATCTATGTTTATTAAATAGATATGTGCAATTCTTTATTTCATTTTGAGTTTTTGATAGTGATAAATAGAATCGTTGCACCTTTTTCACACAAATTTAATATGATATAATAATTAACGCTTTCATCTTATTATCTATGTGTGATTTTTTAAAATTTGTTTTCCTAATAAAATTATCAATTTTGTATTTAGATTTTTGTAATTTTTTTTATTGATCTTTGTTAAACTTTTTTTTTTCTTACCATTAATTTTTGTTATCTATTGGTGTAAAGGTTGAAAAAAATAAACTAAAAAAAATTATTGTACTTATACATTTAGTACATATATACTATATATGTAGTTAATTAAGAAAAATACATTAGTTTTATCATGTTATTTTAGAATATGATATGATATTGATATTTATGTGAGAGTTGAAAAAAATAGATCATTAAAAAATATTTACAAATCAATAAAAAAATCATCATCAAAGATAAATGTATTTGTAAAATTTAAAATAAATAAAAAATTCAAATCACCAACTACAATGTTCTTTTAGAGTTTCAAGGTTATAAAAGGAATGAAATTTTATTGTTCTTATATTGTCTAGGTTAAATGCTTCAACAAGCTTCTACGTTACGTCTTCACGTCTTCACTTCTTAATCTGTGAGCTTCTCGTTTTTATCTTACTCTTAAAGCTTCTTGTCCCACGACCCTGGAGTGTATTTATTCTAGAAATGATATATTTGCTACATGAAAATGACTAGAGAATCTACATTTACCTTGACATGCATTACTTATTTATAAGCTTGTCAGATGGATCATACATATAGGCTTAGGCCAAGATGGTAGCCTTTGCTTACCTCAGTCTAACGATCTTGTTTTAACTTAAATAATCTTTAGTTAAGGTAGGATTATGTTATGCCATGAGCCTATTGGATAAATTACCCGTACATTTATTATTATAAATGAAAGTTATTCCTATGAATAATGTATATTATGATATGTATTTCATTAAAACAACAATAGAAATCGTAACATCTTGAACGTTATTTTAAATATATATGTATAGTTAATAATAAATGTTTAATTATTCTTACTAAGACCTATACTCAACAACCTGGTAAACTAGTTTGGTTGAGCTTTACATGACACTCGGTAAGCTAGTCTGACCAAGCTCTACTCAAACAACTCAGTAGAGCCTTTTGGTTGAGCTTTACTTGGCAATTCGAGAACTAGTTTAGTTGACCTCTACTTGGAACTTGACAAATTACTTGGCTGAGTTCTACTCAGTAACTTTTGGGAGACTTTTGGCCAACTTGTGCTTGATAAACTCTAGGAGACTCCCTGGCCAATCTTGTGCTCGACATACTAGTAGAGACTCCTTGGAGAACTTGTACTTGACATATTGGATAAAATCACTTATTCAGTGACAAATCAACCATGTGTAGATAATTAAGGTAAGATAAGAGGCTTATCTCTTATATGAACAGATAAGAGGGTAATAAATGTAAGAGATAAAGGGATAAAATTCTTTCGTTGTGAGTTAGAACTATAATAATATTAAACCAAAAATCAGGATTTTCACTACTTATAAAAGGGGAAAGGCTATGAAGGAAGAGGCAGTGGAGAGAGCTGAAAAATAGTCCACTTGAGCTTCCAACAAACCATAATCGAGCTTGAGTAGTGTAAACATTATGTCCGAATAAACCATAAGGCCTTGAGGTAAAGAGAGTTATGATTTCAAATAATACTACTCGATTTTTGTTAACATATAAGAGAAGTTATCATTCAGAGTATAATGATCAATTTCTAAACTATTATAACATGTATATTAATACTGACAATATTGATTTTGTGTATTCTTAGAATATTCGACTAGCTCGGCCAAACACTTAACTAGCTCAATTAAGCACTCGGCTAGTTCGGTCAAGCACTCGGTTAGTTTTACCAAGCACTCGACTAATTTGGACGAGCATTGTTATATTTTATGAACTAACCAATTTGAGAAACTAAGAGTAATTATTATCATCCTAACCGACTTGTTAGCTATGCATGCATACCTAATCGGATATGTAGTATTCGATTGAAATAACGCATTACTTAGTCGTCCTTCTATGGTGTTAGACGAGTTATTAAAATGTTGATGTTAATTGTTTATGATTAGTGTGGGTAGTATACTCGACAAATCTTTGGTATTATTGGTCGAGCTGTGCATTATTGACCGAGCTATGTATTGTTGGCCGAGCATTATGAAATTGGTTGAGTTGAGTTGTAAAGATTGATACTTGATAATAAGATTATGTAATTGGGCGAGTTAAACTGTAAGGATTGATAACAATATTGTTTTTGTTTGCCAAATTGACTTGTAAGGATTGATATTTGGTAAGAAGATTATGTTGTTAGGCTGAGTTAAGTTGTGAGGGTGATACTTAAAATTAGCATTGTTGGCTTAGTTAAGTTGTTTTACATAATAATTTTTTGATTTTATTATATTTTGAATATATAACTTACCATGTTCCCGTCCAACAATGGATTGCCATGATCTTGTTTTGTACACAAGAATAGACTCGAGACCGAGAGTGAAGACCAACAACCAAGCTAGTCGAGTTGGAGATTGAGAAAGTTTATTATGTATAAATTTCACGTTGTAATGTAAATAAACTCCTCCTATTAGAATTTATTTTGTAATAATTATGAATTTGCAATCAATTTTAAAATCATTTTATATCTTTTGTCATCTTCCTTCAATTATTGTTTAAAATAAAAATTTGAGATTATTGTAATTGAAAATTATTCTTAGAAATTTAAATAAGTGATAATTCTTTAAAAGAATCAACTAAATATTATCTTTCTAACATTAATAAAACTTATTTATCCTAATTTTATTATCCAATATTTTAAAGATGATGTCAAAAATGATATGTACTACTTTATTATTTAAAACTATTTTATATCATAATAATTCTTAAATTCTTCATTCCTTTATCTTATATACACAAATTTAGAATCCTTTATCTTATATACACAAATTTAGAATAATAAATAGATGGACATATTACATGCAATCAATCCATTCACTAGTATAATTATAGTCATTTTCCTTAAAACGAGTCAGAATACTAATATTGTTGTTAATTCCATTACTTTTAGGAGTATAAGATTATCTTCTCTACATTTTCCTTATATTAAATTTAACATTTCTATACATTAAAATTAGATTATAGATAATTTAGAAATAAGAATTTAAAAAATAAATTTATATGAAAAAATTCTTACCAATCTATATACAAACTAATTTTAATTTATAAAAAACCATTTTATTTTATTTTTATTATCTTGAATGATTGGATAAATTTATCTAAGTATATTCATATTTTATATATATATATATATATAAATCCATTATATATTTTTAATTAATTATTATATATAAAATTTTATGATATATTATATAATTTTTGCTATTATTTATTTTATATAAGTCAAATACGATATAAAAATAGTGCTTATTTTTTAAATGACATAATAATGTGTGAATTTTTAATAAAAATATTTTTTTTTTAAAAATCTTGTATATTTTTATATATAATTAGTTATGAAAGTTTCAATTCATTCAAATCAAATTAAATCAACATGTTTTAGATTTAATTTTTCTTGAAAAGTTAAAACGAATAATTACTTCTTCTTTTTTCAATTCTCTTATCGAAATTCATCTGTTAATAACCCTCTTAATAAACGTTCCAAGTTTATATAGGAAATAAGGATAAGTGTTAGAGACATACCAGAGCACTAGTTTTAAGGATTTATTCTTATAACAGATTTTTCTTTGCTTTGCTGAACAAAATTGCAGAGGCAAAACAGGTATAACCCATCCCATAAAAAATACACAATTGTAATTTAATTAAGACTTTATAAAATATATATATATATATATATATATATATATATATTAAGATTAAAATTTTTGTTTAAAAGTTTTGAAATGTTTTTTTTTTCACAATTATTTTATTAAGAGTTGCTATAGGTTGCCGTGATTTATTTTAGAAGTGCCATATATTATGTCTGTATTATTTTTTGAAGTCATTAATTTTTTTTTCTATACTTTTTCCTCTTTGCATCTTACCCTTTTCTTAGTTGTAATAGTGTTCATAAAATTTCTAAAAATAAAAATAAAAAAGGTAGCAAAAATGGAAAGAAACAATGGGGGCACTAGCCATTGATATATTGATTGAGAAAAAAAGACAGGATATGAAAAGTTCCTCGGTCGAACCAATATGGGAGGCAATGGCATTCTTGATTTTGGTTCATGTTTCACTTTACATATCCCCTCTAATGAGTCTAATGCCATTTTCCATTCATAAACTTTAATATTTTTATCACACACTCTCTCTCTTCTCTTGTATATATCTCTGAAGAAGGGTTTGTGTTTCTTCTCTTTCCCTCTCTTGGGACCCAATATATTGACATGTGAGAAGGAAGGGACAAAAGAGAGGAGGCCACCATATCTACATTTTCTCTCATTACTTCTTTCACCCCCTACATCTCCATGTTCTACAAGAAAACTCCTTGTTTTTCCTCAAGTTCTTGCATTTAATGCACATTTATTTCCTTCTTACTACAAATACTCCTCCTACCCTTCCTACATTTTTCACACCCCACAGCTCAGTTTTGCGCACAGTTTCAGACTGCATACCATGTCAACTGCATCATACCTTCTTCTTTTCTTTCTCTGCATTTCATTGCATGCATGTTATGCTCGTCATCTTAGCCCTCTGAATATGAAGCTCGAAAAGGTTCGTCATCTAATCACTAGTATTATAATTTGTTTATCATTGTATAGATATCATATTGAAAAATTCTATGGTACTTTCAGAATTCTTGTACTCATGTTGAGAAACTCTTTCTCCCTCTCTCTTTCTTCTTTATTACGTCCAAACTTAATCAATTATTGGCCTGAAAAACAACTATACCAAAACAGCAAACTCTTAGATTTTTCACACCAACTCTTATATAACTTCTCTTATAATGGTAATGGCTTAATGAAGAGAAATTCTATGGTGTGTGTCCTCGTAAATTTAACAGTGAAGCTTTTTCAAATACTGATCATAAAAAATAACTATATACAGTGCCATGGCAACTCTTTTTGATATAATAATAATGTTACTTGTCCTTTGTTAACCTTCAGGTTTAAGAGTTATGTGTCTCATTAGGCTTTTGCTTTATGTAGAGTGATGAGAAAAATGGATTTGATTCCTCGCCAAAGAAGCTTAATGAAGTTCACAACAAGACGGAGACTCGGTTGGTTGGTGATTCTGAGAAGTCAAGAAACCGAAGAAGCACTAACCATAGGGTGCACAGACCAGTTAAAAATGCTTCAGGTGCTTTACAAAAGTCTCTTGTTTCAGTTTCTTGGCGTGTGCCTCACAACAAGAAACCTCGTCAGAAACACCCTGGTTTTGATTTGGACTATTCACCACCGAAGACACACCCTCCTCATCACAATTAAGCAACAACAAATGGAAGAATGTGAAGCCCTGATCAACATTGAAGAGAAAGATTAGCATGGAAGACAGGGCCTCATCATAGTTGAAATCTATAGCATATGTATGACTACAGAAACTTAATAACTGTCATGAGTTAAGACGTCAAGGTACATTCAGTGTTCCTTTATTTCTTTCTTTCTAATTTTATAAATATAAAATGTACATCAGACATGTTTCCAGCAGGTACATGCATATGTATATCTCCCGTGTCAGGTGTATATATATATAATATATATTTAGAACTTCATATTTTATATTATTGTAAGAAGAACTCATGACTATCCCTCCTCTTCTAGGTCTTCCTTTATTCAGAATTAACACCATTATCCTCACCATTACTTCTCTTATCATTGTAATGACTGAATGAAGACTTATGTTCTCTCTCTCTCTCGATTTGTCCCTGAGATATGCTGATATAGTATGCATAGCATGGTTTAATAGAAGGGTCCACAACCATGAATGTTCAAGGTTTCTTGATTAATGTATACTATGATTATAGTTGTCGCATTTTGATTACAACTTTTTTTTTTGCAATTCTTGTATGAAATGCAAGGTTGGTAACGCAACTTCAACCGCGATTTAAAATCATAATGTAAAGTATCCCAGTTATTAAGGGGATATTCCCTTTTTTTTTCTTAGACTGATTATTTGATGCAGTAATATAGATATATTAGAGATGATGCTGATAATTAAGTTGTTTATATAATGTTAGAACCCTTTTTTTTAAGGAATATATATAACATTAGAACTTGAAAAGTCAACAAGTGCATTAATTTCTTCATGGTCCTAGAAGTCTGATGAAGAGGTTCTGATAAAATGCTATTTAACTTCACATCAACCTTTTCTTAGACTCCTAGAGTTCAAAGGTGTGGGTATGTTAACATTATTGATTTACAGGGACGTGCATCAATGTGTGTTTTTAATAACAATTTAAGCTTTAATCTATAGACAATTAATTTTTTTATTAAATTCAATCCTGTTATGATTAGACATCATATGTTTATATTTTTGAAAACGATTTATTTAACAAAAAAATATGTACTTAATATACGAAAACTCGTAAGAATCAAGAAGAATCCAAAGATTAAAAAAAAGAAAACTCAATTATCTTGATGTTATCGTTAATACACTTGCCGAACAAGTTTATTTTAATGGATATGCTTAATTAATAGTTTGAAATCTTGATGTTTCTTCTTTCGTTTTTTCAAAAGTCTTTGGCACTCATAGAATTGATGCATTGAAGGTTACGTTGCAGTACGTACTCACATCATTATCATCTGATGTGGTTGCAATTTTTTTATTCATCTTATAAAATGAAACAAGTAAATACAAGTTGATTCTAAGAAGTTGGTAGTTGGTGTTCTTAAATGAGGGAAAACGATAGCAATAGCAACAAATCTTCTTTTGCACATGGTTTTCGTATTTTTGCCCTCTTCTTTTTCTCTTTGTCCTTTCTAATTTTGCCTTATAATTAACAACAATATGTGTTTGTATAAATTTACTTTAAAAGCTAACTATACATGCATTAAATTTAATACCCATGTAATTATACCATAGAAAGAATGTATTGGGATTGGAAATACTACCTAACAGCCAACAGGGATGAGTAATTTATATATGAGAAATCTTTAAGTTTAATAAATCATGCTTAAAACTTTCATATTGTCAACTAATTACCAAATATTCTACATATGGATTTTGAAATTAATACTATAAATGATAAAATTAAAACTATTTAAATTTATAAACAGGTTTTAATTACACTATAATTTTAGTATGTCCTGAATAAATTCTATTTTTGAAATTACGGACGGTCATGTCAAAATTTATGAGATTTATAAATATATGATGAAGTTACACGAATTTTTTACATAAAAGAATGTATTTTCATACGTATATAACTCAATATTACAAGCCTATCCACAACAATACAAATTAAAGGAACGATATTGTCTTCATTGATGTCCTTTTAAATAAATGAAAAAAACATACTTTAATTAGAAAATAATCCTAAAATAAAATATGTTTTTTTCATATTTTTTAATTGATGGAAAGAAGAAACAAGTAGAAAAGACAAGTAAGTGAACCTAAATTAAAAGAAGATTAGTGGGGTACTTGAAAGAGGCACTCATGACTTTGAAACTATCTGGGTATATCCATGAACTTTTCAATGGGGACAACACTACTTTATTTGGTCTAATCTATTTCATATTTAAAATAATGTATAACAACAGTTTTAGAAGAAATTTAAATCTATTTTTTTATTTTAAACATTATCCTCTTCTTCATTTGGAAAAATGACATTACTATATTTAATATTAACAATTCTTTAAGAATACTTTTCTCTCTCTACAACTAATCTCTATTATCAACTTCGAGTAAAAAAAAGGTATCTGAAACTTTATTTCATCTTATAAAATTTTCAAACTCAGACAAGGTTTTTTTCTTTCTCTTTGAATGTATATTTTCTTTACGGAAATCTATGATGTTCAAGTTAAATAAGATCATTATATTAACCATTAAAAAAATAGATGGATACTCATACTAACTAACCAACAAAAATCTTGCACTAACAAGGTTGTTGTTAAATAAAAAAGGTTATTTCTATGGAGGTTTTATTTTCTATTAGTTTAGTGCAAACTAACGAAAGCCAGGGTGTTCCGCACCAAACAAGGGACACGAGATGCAACAGTTCCAAGTATGTCTCCTATGGAAGCTAATATTGAAGTTTGATGGAACATAAAATCCCAATAAAGACAAATTGGGATTGAGAAAAGGGAAACTAAACCAGTTTCTTGGAACTGGCAGAAGCAATGTTGTTACACACATTTCATTCTAAGTCTGAACAAGGCAACAGCAACAACAAGAACGCGCATTAATTCCCAACAATGTTATGGAAATCGTAGAATTTGCTCTCTAAACTACGTTGTTAATATGCCACCAGACAACCTTTTGAAGTGTCTTTGTCTCTCTCAACCTCATGGCTACTACTAGCTCACTTTCATTCATACATGTTTCATGAATCCCGAAGAGAGATCCCGTGTCATATAGTTGAATATCCTCCCTCATGTGCGCTCCATTTTTCTGCCTCTGAATATGAACACAAGATGCAATAACCCCTTTATATATATCTCATCTTTCATGGGTTATTAGATATTTAATTCGTGATATGATTCATATATTTAAAATTTGATGTTCAGGGTGTATTAAAAACTATGTTAAAAGTATCAATTAAACAACATTTGACAGGTTTAGATAGATGTTGTTATTGTAAGCTTAAACTCTTGCTACATGACCTCAAGGAAGAACTTGTATGGGAGCAAATTAAGAATTAGTGTGCTTAGCATATTTTATAGCCTAAAAGCTTTAAGAACCTTCAAAAGCCTCTTCCAATCATTGTTAGGTGGCCACATAGGGAAGATAATTAATACAGACTAGTAAACTGCTGGTGCTAGCAAAGATAAGAAAAGGGTGTGGAACACAACTTTAAATGATTATGAAAAAATAGACTCAAATTATGTGATCAGTAGATAAATTGTTAGAATTAAAAATGAATTAAAATTTTATATTAGGTAAAAATAAAAGATTCTATAAATTTTTAATTTTAAAATTTTAAATTTAAAATATAATATTTTTTTATATAATTATTATTTATTATCTATTAATAAAAATCTTTTAATATTACACATTTTTTCAATACCTAATTAACAAGAAATAAATATTGGTGAGATGAGTCATTACATTATAAGAAATGGTGGACAATTTCACTGTTAGCACAACGTAAAATCATCTTAATTACTTTCTTAGTGTATTAAAAAACATCACTGATATTTTCCACTAGTATATTTCATAAGTTCAGTTTAAAAATTTGTCATGATGTAATTTGCTTTAAAAAACTTATTTGTTAATGATATTATTATTTTTTAATTTTAATAATTTTTTTAATTATTAAAAATTTTACATTAATTTTAATAAAATCAAATTAGAAGATAATGAGTATAAACCTCATAGTAAACCTCTTTTTATGAATTAGGCTCTAATATCAATAAAAGTCGTATAATCAACTGGATACTCCCAAGATATGCTTCTCGTTAGAATGGTTAGTTTTCGATCTCGGTATGTCAATTTTTGGCTCTGTGCATTTTTCGATGAGGGCGTTCTGACGCTCAAGTCAGTTATAAATTTAAAATAATTAATGTGTATTGTAGAATGTCTTATCTAACATTTATTACCCTTATTTATAATGCTATCTAGATGGGCCAGTTATTGAACTGGACCATTAACATTAGATTTTTCTTAACATGGTGTTTAAGTGTGTAACGACTTACTTAAGTCACTAATCTTAGTTATGCCTTGATTAATTATATTGTCATGTATTCTGCTTGTATTGCTGGATGGATTTATTGAGATCAAAATAATTTCGGTTTGTAGTGATGTGGCATGGGAAATGGGCCAAGATGTATTCAGCCCTTATCAGTACAATTATTATATTAAAAAATATTTTTTAATCTTTATTTATCTATTTTCTTGTAGTGAATTTCTTATAATATTTTCTTTTAGTTTAGAACAATAGAATCCATTAAATTTTATAATTTCCATATATTTAAAGTAAGATTAAAACAAATTTAATAAGTTTTGAAAGACTAAGGTTGATATTTAAGTTGTAATCAAAATGTAAAGTTTAGATGTCATATTTTCTCATGAAATTTTGGTCAATGTGATTGCGAGTTATAGTAAGTCGAGTAAAAATCTCTAACCCAATTCAATCTTCTAAAAAAAGGTTTAAGTTTTCGTTTGTATTAGCTTTTTACGGACTAAGTTTAGAGAGGGTCATAATTCGATGAAGATAAAAAGTTTGTAAATTATATCAAAATTTGAAGCTCAAACCCTATATTTTATTGGATGAGTTTATCTTGATGTGGTCACAAGTTGAGCCCAAAAAAATTTTAAATCTAATTTGGACTTTTAAAATGTGGCCCAAGCTCAATAAAAAAAAAATCCAATTTGTATGGTTTTTAAGGCTAAATTGATTTTTTGAAAAAAAATTATTTTTTTTACAGAATTTGAAATGTAATTTCAACATTTTATAAAGTATATTTATAATATCATATTTTTTTGTTATAATAAAAATAGCATAATGTAGATATTATCCAGCTTAATTAATTTTTTTAATAGAACCTAGTTAATAAAATAAAAATATTTTATGAAAAATAAAACGAACTTAGAAATTTGCTTTAATTAATAAAATTTAGTTAAAAATAAATAAAAGTATTTTATGAGAAATAAAACGAAGTTGGGTACTTACTTGATAATCTTCCTAATAGTCTCAAGTGTAAGTAATAAAGAAATAAAGTACATTATATCAATATAATTGGGGTATGATATATGATTAATTTAAATATAATTTCTACACTATAAGGATTGAAAAATGAAAAAAAAAGAAAAAGAAAAAGGTGTGGACAGTAAAAATAGGTGCAAATCGAATGAATGAGACTACTGATAACTTTATTAGATTTTCTATCATATAATTACTATTTATTAGATTATGTGATTATCAACCCACAAACTTATTCAAACTTTAATTTCATTATCAAAGTTTTGAATTAATAGGACTATTATAACATATTAAAAAAGTCATTTAAAATAAATAAAGAAGTTATCATCATAATTTATTAAAAAAATTTATAAAAAAACTTTTAAGTAAATAATTTCTAATATTAAATTTGAATGAAAAATTTAATTACACATAAAAAATATTAACAATTTACAATATTAAGATAGTAATTTTAATTAAATCTCAAAAATAAATATAAATTTAAAATATTTTTTTAAATAAATAAAAAAACATAAAAGATTTATTGTAATCGAATCCTAAAGAAACGAAAAAAAAATATTACTTTAAAAATAAGAGTTGCTACCAATATTTATTTAAGGAAAATATCAGAAAAAAAATCTTTGAAAGGAAAAGTGATCTACGAAACTAAATTTTAAATTCAAATACATATAAAAAAATAATATTAAAACCTTATTACCATCATCTTAAAACGGTCACTTCTAATTAATATAATAAGTTTAAATTATTTTAAAAATTATTTATTTTATCACAAAAAAAATAATTAAGTCTAATTAGAATAAAATTTTATTATTTATTTAATATATTATTTTACTTATTTTGATAAAACTAAATAATTATTATTATCATAAAAGATAATTTTATTTTTAGATTTTTGTCAATCCTTATTCTTAGATGTATTGGAGATTTAGAATTACGTAATAATTTTGTAAAGAATATTTGTGAATAAGAAATTTTAGTATATTTTAATCATTTAAAAGACTTTTTTAATAATTGAATTAAAAGGCACCTAAATTATTTTAATTAAGTTTTTATCAAACCAAATTAGAAAAAAATTAAAGTGATTTTAATTAAAAAAAATTATATATCTATTAATAAACTACATCTTATATTAATCATTTAATTATTAATATTTTTTAATTAAAATATTAATAATTTTTTAAGAGAAGAAATTTTATATTTTTTTTAGAAATAATTATTAAAATAAAATAAATATAAAAAATATTTGATAATAGAATAATTTTTTTTTAGATTTAAAGTTAAAAAAAATGGATTTAACATAATTTTTATCTATAAAATGAGAGTTTAGTAACGAAAATAAACACGTTTGTTTCCATATATTTGATAATCTCATCTTGACAAATCAATTTTTTATTCAATCTTATATCTATAATAACAATTTGAAAAAAAAAATATATAAGTTAGAAGTAGGATAAGATGAAACATCGTGTTGGTAATATCATAAAAATTGGATAAAACTTGTAACTTTTATCACTATATACCAAATTAGTGAATGCATGAGGAATCTTAATAACACTTTCAAGATCATGTATGTAATATTCCATCTAGTTACCACATTTAGCCTTAAGAAACCACCACCCATATCACTTAAGTGTACTTTTTGAATATATTTTTGGAATTCTCTTAATTAATCTTCCCTCTTGTTCCTTAACATACTTAATACTTTCTTAAATTTGATACAAAGCATCATCACCCACTATTTTCAACCCTTCTTGAACTATAAGATTTAAAATATGTGTACAACAACTCATATAAAAATATTAATCTTTACAAAACAAATTATTTTGCAAATTAAGCATTTCTTTTAAATTTTTTACCATACTATAATTAGAAGAGATATTGTTCAATGTAAAAGAAAATAATCTGTCTTCTATTCCCCAGTCCTTAAACATCTTTTCTAAGTAACAAAATAAAAGTAACTTACAATTCAATTTCTAATTTTGATAAACAAAATTAACAGTTACTCGTGTAACCTTGAGTAGTTGTAATTGTCCAATACATAAGAAATCAAACATATTCTATCATGAATATTAGATAACACATTTTTTACTTTGTCTTTTTACTTAAATATACATTACATACATCATTAATTAAATCATTTCTACTAATTAGTTTAAAATTATGATTTAACACTTTATTTGCCTCCAAAATCCCTCCATACTCGACATAACTAAATGGACAATCATGCTTAATAATACATTTAGTAAGTGCATCTTGATATACTTTGGAGTCAAATGTTCATTATTTCAATAAACTTTCTTTATTATTCAACATAACTTCCACATCATGGTATTTATGAAATACGTGATATTTAAGAATATGTCATTTTAAATAATTGGTCCATAAAATTTATTACATATATATAATTTTTGATAATCCGTACTTTTACATTTTTCCACTCTCTTATTAATCTAATCTTTTCATAATTCTCCACACCTTAGAAGTAATGACCTTTGTTTTCTTAGATTCTCCACATTTTTGTTCAATATTATCCCTTATTATTACTACGCACAACAGACCTATAATAAGTGTTGTGAGAATGTAAGCCTATTTAGTTTTGATAGTAAATCTCAAAGATAAAAAATCAAGAAAGATGTTGAATGAAAAACAATGAACAAATTAAAAAGATTACAAAATAATGAATATAAAAAATATTGAATGAAAAAATAAGAATAAATTAAAAATTATAAATAAAGAATGCATGTCTAGTTTCCAATTAATTGATAAAGGTTTAGATGTTTACTTTGATTGCTAACTTTTTGTACTTCTATCCCTTTGTGTAAATAAATTTATTTTACCAATTAAAGAAAATGTATATTAGAATTTATTAAATAACATAAACAAAAGATTATTCATAGTAAAAATATTCAAGTATTATAACTATTTAAATAACAAACATTTGATATTAGAATTGTAGTATAACAACGAGAGAGTATAATTAGGGATTTGTTAGAGAATATAGACAAAATTTGTGACGGATTAAAGAAGAAATAACTAGGACAACTTTATGAGAGATTGAAAGATTCAAGTAATAATATTTACAAGAGATTAACTATGAATTAATAAGAGAGGTAATTATGAGAGATTGGTTACATATTAAGTAGAGAAGTGTTGCAAAGGAATAATTATAGAATAGAAAAATAATATTAGTGAGAGTTATAAAAGAATTAACAAAAGATTAATGATTAGGGAGGGAACATTTACGAGGGATTAACATATAAATAATGAGGAAAATTTGTGAGGAATTAGGGTAGAAATAGTAAAAAATTCAAGCAACTAATTAGTTATAAGAATATGAAAATTTTCATGCAATCAGTGAGAAACTTAGAAATAGATTCAATTAAAAATTTGTAACAAAATTCTAAGGGAGCACTTCTCTCGTTAGTTAGCTACTTGGATTTAACAACAAAATATTCTTTAACTAATCCATGGTAAAACTAGTTAGTAAAGGATTAGTAACATAATAGCTAACAATTATTTCATTACTAATGTATAAATTTTTTTATATTGAAATTAATGTAGAAAAGAACATATTACATTGATTACCAATCAATGTTAAAAGTTTAACACATTCAACACCGTAGCATTTACATATGCTCTTCAAATGATGTAAAATGTACAAAATAACTAATGTAAAAAAGTCATGTTCTAATTGTGGGTTGCATGTTAATAAAGAGTTTTGAACACCTAAAACGAGTATTGTTAACCTGATTTGTTTGTGATTGCTATGTTTTGAGTTTACTTTTAATCTATTGTGAAATTTGTGCTTTGTCATTGAAGAAGTTTTAGGAATTTTGTATGCTTAAATTGTTTCTTGTGTGGTTAAGATATGTGTGAATTAGATTTTTTTTTTTAAATATTAAGTGTTTTAAGAGTGTTAGAATGTAATCCAATTTTGTAATGGTGAAAAAAAAATAGAAATAAAGAGATTTTGTGTCTATCAAACGAGTTTTATTGTTGTTCAACAATTTATTTTAATAGCACAATTATGCTAGGAAGGAAGGAGTATGACTCTGTTGAGTCAATAAAATTATGTTGGTTTAATAAAATTATGTTGGATTTCATCGTAAATTATGATGTATAATTCAAAATTTCATAAATTTACATTTGTCGCAACCGGGGTCACGACGGGACCGGCGAACGTTAAAAGTTGGTACAAAAAAAATTTTAAAATAAAAAAAATGATTTATTATAGAATCATTAGTAAACATAAGATTATAATTTGAGTAAACTTTGAAAAAAATAAAAAATAAGAACATATAATAGATTAATTAAAAGAAATATATATATATATATTTAAATTTTTAATAGAAGATAGGATGTAAGATATAAGATGATGCGTGTGATCATACTTAACCCTTATCCCCCTTATGATAAAATGATATAATATAAATTGATTTAAGGAAGTACTTAATTAATTAAAATTATACCAAAATTATTATTTAAAGGCAGTACATTAAAATTATGTTTTATAGGATTGAATGCTAATTATAAAATGACGTGAGTAGCCATATATATAATTAAAATTCACATAATTTTATTTATTTTTATTTTAGTAACGTGATGAATATTAAAATTATCTAATGAATTACAAGTTGGACACAATATTAAATTAAATTTTAAATTTATTAATTATTATTACTTTTTATGTAAATAATCAAGATTTTTATTATTATATGATAAATAGACTAATTTAAATAATAATAATAATAATAATAAAAATAACGATAAATAATAAAATAATGAAAAGAAAGAAAATAAAAATAAATAAATGAACAAATAAATAAACATAAGATAAACAAAATAAATAAAATAAAATAAAACAAAGAAAGAAACACTAATAAAGAGAAAAGGGATTTGGCAGTCAGGGAAAAAAAATCAAACATTTTTTAGTAAAAAAAAGTCAACCCTCATATTATTATATTTAAAAAAACTTATGTTTCAAGGACCTCAAATACCACTGGCTTTTTTTGGCCCGAAGGCAAAATCAAAGTTGAAGAAATCACAGCCAGAAGCACTCCCGCGCCATCCCACACCATTGATGTAACCACTATTACAGTGTACCTATCGTTGCTACAGTGTACCCATCATTGCCATTCCTACTGTTACCATGTATCCTCCAATGCCGTAACCCACCATTGCCGTAACCCGTCGTTGCCATAAAGACAAATGCATCACAGCATCTTAAACCCCTGCTTCTTCCTCTATCCGAAGAGATTTTAACCCATAACTTATATCACATCCCATTAAATGTAACACCCTTCTACCCCAAAACGTTTTCAATTAATAAATATAAATTGACAAAGGATAAAAGAATTCAAATATATTCATTTTATAAAGAAGAATTATGAAAACAAGGAAATACAATTTCGAAATAAAACTCTTACTCTGAGTCATATTGCCTACTAGAACAACGACGATAGACCGTGAATCGGTACACCCAGTGAGTTCCCAAGAAAGAGAGGTGGGTCACTAACGGACACTCTTAAATACCAAATCTTTCCTAGCCAGAACTTTTCTAGACATACACTCTCACACCACCACTGTATATCCAGTTACAATAATAACTCTCTCAAGATATAGAAAATAAAATATTACTAGGCGTGGACATAGCCTTTATAAGTACTTATTAACAAAATATAATAAACTTTAAATATACTTATTTAAAATAAATAATCTTCCTATTCCCCGACTTCCCACCTAATCAGAGCACTTACGAAATCAAGGCTTAGGAGACTTAGCTTTCTCATTCAACTCTTCTTTGTCCTTATCTCCGACACGTTCACCTACAAGAACATTTAACCCAAACAAAACACCAACCACACAAATAGAAGAGTGAGGAATATATCTCACATATGTTAGGTACATATAAGAAAAATAGGTAGACTAATCACACACATTACACACACAAAAGGCATCACACACATCAATACACACTCAGTCACAAACTCAAATGTTTTAATGCTCTTATGCTCTTATCTCTAAATGCATGTGGTGCCATCGCAACGCAAACGCAAATGAGTAATCCAGGAGGACATGGACCGGATCTAAGGACCCTATCAATCCACTCTCACCAGAACGAGTCTAACAGGAGCCAGTCGGGATAGTATAGCCGGCCGTGGTGGCCCCTCATTTCAACTCTCAAATGAGGGGTTCCCT
>BDMB01000052.1:1188881-1207947 GCA_016859785.1 Macrotyloma uniflorum
ATAATAATTTATAAAAACAACAATTTATAATAATTTATAAAAACATCAACTTTTATAAATATAGGATAATTCCCTCAAATTCATATTGAGGACTTATGGTTGTCTCAAAATAAACAATCCTATGAGGCTTAGGGGTTGCCTCTCTACCCAAAATCCTCATATGCATCCCATATGCGAGATATTCCCCACTCCCCCTCTTACCTCAAATTACGCTACGCGAAGCTTTTAGATGTTATGCGCCCAACTCCTCACGTGTCACCTCCGGTCGCCTCCTCTAAGGTTTTTCCCAAACGTTAGGGAAATTTTGGAATGAAGAATAGAGAGAGTCTGACGCCTATTTATATAGGTAGAGTCGGACTTTTGAAGAACAGATTCGATTAATAATATCTTTCCAAATATTAACAAAATTATCTTTTATCAATAATCTCACAATATCTTTAATATATTAATAATCTTCTGATATATTTTTTTATAATAATTTCGTATATTTTAAAATACTAATAATCTGATAATATTTGATAAAATATTAATAATTTCACAATATCTATTTATAACCACTAATCCAATATTTTATTTTAGAAAATATTTTATTTTATCTTGTAAACCCAATTATAATTATTTAACTAAATAATTAAGTTACAAATATATATATATATATATATATTTATTATACATTTTTTTTCTCAAAAATTGGGATGTTACATTAAAAAAGAAAACAAGGAATAGCAATAGCACTCAATGGGATCATGGAATCACATTCTCTCTCAGTAACATAAAAAGAAGGAAGTAAAAAAGTACCCGTTGAAGCCAAAAGCAAAGGACATTTTCTTATCACGATAAAAAAAGAATTTCATATCATAAGAGAAGATGTTAGTGGCATTGGACTGTGGGAGTATATGAATCTTAACCGGTCATGATGTTAACAAAGGGGTAATAAATAGAGGATAAACGCTTGAAGTTTTTCATGAAATACAGAAAAAACAAAAAAAAAGCTGTTGCTTGTGTGAATGGTGGTGGCTGTGAACCCCGTCAACACATTCCATAAATATAACTATCACTAACACAGCAACCAAAACGTGTAGCACAGTAATAAAAGCATGAAAAAGAAACTAAGAAATAATACCTTCAAAATTAGTTTTCTATCCTTCCAATCCCTTGCTTCTTCTTCTCCTCTTTTTTTTTCTTTCTCTTCTTCTTTCTCTGTTTTCTCTCTTCTTTTTCGTGTGCCCCTTTTTCTTGTTTCTTCTCCTTTTTTTTTACAGCCACCCACCCTTTTATCATTGCCCATCCTTTTATTTTTAGGGTTACCTTAGGTTAAAATTAGGTTATTTCTTTTAGGCCAAGGTTCCTTCAATTTGGGTCCTTTTTTTTTTTTTTTTATATTTCATTTTTTGATTTGGGTCTCCTCTTTTTTTTTTCTATCTATACTTTATTTTTTATCTGGGTCCTCTCTTCTTTTTTTCCTTTGTATTTGTTTATTTATTATAATTTTGTAAATTTTTTTTTTTTTTTTTTAAAAATGTGTTAGAAATATATTTTCTTTATATATTTATAAAATATTATCCTATATTTTTTTTAGCATTTTTCAAATATAATAATATATATTTTTCTACCTTTTTGTTTTTTTTATTTTTTTTATTTATTATTTATTTAAAAAAATATAATTCCCGGACGAAATTGGGTAATGAGAACATCTTTTCAAACATATGTACTCATTGATTATTATGTTTTTACTGAAATAACATAATAGTGTTACACCTATATTTGTTAAGGAACATGTTCCTATTACATGAGCATATATATATTGCATATAAGTACATACTGAGGTGAGTAGTTGTGACCTAAAGATTAGTCACTTTTAGTATGATGATAATTATATGTACAAAATATATGAAAGAGATTGAATTGAGATATTAAAAAATGATTAAAAGAGAAATATAATATAAAATGAATTATGTTGTATTTTAAGATACTCCTTAAGTTATGTATATGTGATTTATGAATTTATATGAGATAGTCAATTAAAAAAATTTAAATATTAATTTTAAAATGTGAATTAATTTTTACCATTTAAAAAAAATCAATAAACCTATTTAATATTAAAAAATATCAACATAAACATTTATTAAAAATAAAGTTAACCATAATTTATCCTTTATTTTACTTCTTATAAATTTATGCTTTCATTCAAAATATATTATATTTGCTAGAGATTTTTTTTTTTTTTTTTTTTAAAGTCATATATGTTTAAGTAATAAAATCCTTATAAAAACAAGTAAAATTATCTTATACTTTCTAACATAGATCATTATTATTTAGGGCATGGTGGACAAACTTCAAAATGATGACATTTAAAGAAGGTTTGTTTGTTTTTTTTACAAATTCATACAACCTTATTTTTATTAAAAAAAAAGTAATTTTTATAAAATGTTATAATACATTCATAAAGTTTTTAAGATTATTCTCTCCATTCTAAAATAATAGTATTTTTTAAAAAAATTTCTTCTTATTATAAAGTAATAACATTTTGGCTTTTAAAATTAATTTCTAACAATATTTATATATATATATATATATAAATAAATAAATAAAGGATTTACTTATTCAAAGAATTAAGAGTTAAAATTATTTTTAATTTCATAATTAATTTTCTTGTAATAAAAAAGTTATTAATTTGGAGGATTAGATTATAATAAAATAAATAATAAAATAAAAAGTAAATTTATTTTTTAAATAAATGGATACTTTATTTATATATATATATATATAATTATAATTATAATAGATATGTAAAAAAAGAAATCGTTCGATTCTGTCTAATCTAATAAGTTATCTAATAAATTATTTTTAATTTGATCCAATCCATATTTTGTAAATAAGTTGCCATTTTCTAAATTGTAATATAACTTTTAATATTATATAAATACATATTTTAGGTGCATAAGACCGGCTTTATTTGGATCCAAGTAATTAAGTATCCACTTCAATATTTCTTTCTCTTGTCCAAAATCTCCACTGAACCTGCCAAGTGTACAGAGTCATAAGAAGGGAACTAGAAATTTAATGAAGGCAGAACTAATACCCTAAAAAAGTTTTAACCGCTTGGATACCATTTGAATATCCGAGTTAGATAAACAATTCTCTTCTCCAGGTCCACTTCAATTCCATCATTCTCAAAAAATTCTCTTGCAGCACCTCTTAACTCGTCTACAACTCTATGTGGTGAGAAGAACCTAACTTTTGGGCTGGATTTTGTACCATTACAGAGTCCAAAGTGCAATAACGGATTCAACTTGACCAGAGCAACCTGCAATTTGTCAGGAACATGTTAAACTATATTCATATTCATAGCCAATCATAGTAACTATAAATGGTAGAAAGTAATTGTTAACATATATGGTATAGAAATTTAATGTTAGGATACAACGTGAATGAAAAACTAATACAGAAAATTAAGATTGCATTTCCGTGGAAAAAACTTTCTAAAACATAAATGTTTGTAAAATGCCATCATGCACAATGCATAACGGGAAAGAAAAATGTTATTTTTTTACCTCTAACCGCTTGTCTCCCGTGCTGAAGGGTTTTACTAAGGAATATGGTGACCTCCGATTGCATCTGAGTATACCATTTTTGATACTATTAAGAGAATAAGGATTGCCTCCAACCAGATACTGGAAATCACTGAAGAAGGATCTCCTATCAATTACACCTTCTGGACACCCTAAGCTGATAACAGCATGGATGACCATTGCATTATATAAATTTAAGAAGAATGCAAGTTTCTCGTTTTCTGATAATTCCAAGAGATTCACTCGCTGCAGATCCTGAGTGATATTTACATACCTGCAGTTAGAAGGAAAAAAACTTGACAAACAAGAGATGGGACCACTCCAAAACTGTGAACAATTTATAGACATTGCAGACTTCACAGTCGACGAAATCAATTATAAACGATTAATAAGTGAACACATTCGCAGAACATTTGCATTCACCATATGCAATAATAAAATATAAGAACTTTACGTTAAGTGTTACCATACCTACGAAATTCTTCGCTTTTGCTAATGGCCTCATAATCAACATGTTGCCTATCATCAGAAGCATAAGACTCAAGAATGGCAGACATAATCTTGGTAAGCCTAGTGCATATTGCAGCTGCAGTAGTTGGTTCACTATCATTTGTGGTACCACGAAAATTAAAACATCTCGGTATAAAAGGTTCATGCTCAAGGAAACGATATAAGTGATTTCCTTCTTCAAAATCATTTTCCCTGCAGAATAGAGTTACCAATGCCAGTAAGAAAATTATCAAAAGATTGAAATTCATATTGAAATGGGTCGAGGTTTTTAGGCTCAAAAGCTCTTTTCTTACCCGAAAACATGATGAATAAAGTGCTTCCTGGATAATTGCTGTCCAATTTCAACGGCCTAAATATTATTTTGGAATACAAACATTTTAGTTTCGGGGTTTTGGGAGAAAAACCATACACAATAGGGGTACAAGTTGGGAACTACAAAACAAAGTACGTCACAACAGAGTACGATTAAAATACACGAATTTAAGATAGTTTTACATTTATGTCTATGTTCTTGAAAACACCTTAACAAACACCTTTCTATCAACCTACAAACCAGAGTCTTAAGCTACAAGGTATAATAACATTTTTGTTCGTAAAATTCATAAAACGCAATCTCACATATCTTTTGCTAGGTACGCTACTTCCCTCAATTACTTGAGGTAACTTTTTTCTTCACTAGGACCACCTGTATTTAGTGCGGTATGAATAATTTCTAAATGATTTCACGAATAAACACTGATAAACTATTTCTTACATTCCTAAAAATCACTTCATCTAAAAATTACAGTTACACATGACAATTATCACCATTTCCCTAGTTAATTGATTGAAAAAAAAAACTCCACATATTAAATGTTCTAGTAATTTTGTAATATGTTTTATTTAAAATTTGTAATCAGTATTTGTAAGACGGCAGATCTGAGTTAACGAAACAGAAGTTGGGAGAACTGTTTGAAAGTGGGACATAAAATATCATATTCAGAGAGTAAAACTAATTGTGCTGATTAACCACAGTGGCGTGCCAATCCTTAACCACAAAATATTTTATTAAAAAAATAATAATAAATAAAACAGCCATAATATCTCCCATTTGTTGTTGAATTTTTCGAAATGTTGCGCACGTAGTTTGCCTTTCAAGTAGGATAAATGATTGTCTATTTTTCCCACCACCACCTTGTGTTATCAATAGTTTAAATGCACTACTCCCAAATGAATTAAAAGCCGTTGAATATTTGCTTATTTATAATGGAAAAAAGCCCATGAGAATTTTAGCCATTGACGCAACCCAAGTGGCTGATTATCATAATGTCGTGCCGAACAAGCCAAGCATGACTTTGTATGAAACTGATAATGAATATTTCGTTTTATTTACACATGAAACTGGTTAATATTTTATTTAACCATAAAGCATGCCGTGACATACCACAAACTAGCAGCGGAAAAAGAAAAAAAAATTGAAGAAGGGATTGAAATTTTCAAAATTTGTAATGTGAGGTTGTTTGACTGTTCCATTGGATGTGATTGGTACTAGGCAGCCAACACAATTTCCAATTTGGGCATGGGACCCCTGTTGTGTAACTAGTTTGACTTTACAAGTTGTAAAAGCTCATCCAATTTGAAACTTAGACCTTGTCACTTATTACCCTACCAAGGGGCCCCGTTAACAGTAGCTAATCTACATACCATATTACCAATTTTAGTAACAATCTTCAAATTTGCCCACTTCAAATTAAAAAAGAAAAATAAAGTTTGACACTGTAAAACGCACAAATATTTAACAGTCACATTAAAGAAATAAATTATTAGTTAGCATTTTATCTATAACAACTTATCAGACTACTTTTAAAACCCACCCACCCCCTCCCTCCCCTTCTATTTACATAAAACTTTGTTGTAGAGCCGTTTCGAACCTAATGTCTCAATAAGATGTATATATTTATAATTAGGTTAGGGCTCATCATTTTGAAAACCAAATCATAACCTTCCAAAACACGAGCATTGTTATGATCGTACTCCCCATGTGTGTCATTATTACAGCTTATGTTTCTTCGCCATATCCAAGAGCTTCTACCCTAAACACAATCAAAAGCCACGTTCTTTAATAAGTGAAAAATTAAATGCCCACAATCTCCATTCTTCTCACCATATACCTCACTCATTACAAATTTTAACTTTTTCTTTTTAAGTATTAAAAAACTTTGATATCTTACTTTCTCAATTACAAATTTAATCCCACAATTATAATTATATAATTTTAATTTATCTATTAACTTACTAATAAAATCTAATATTAAAAATATACTAACTAATAGTGCAATAAAATATTAAGCAATAAGTATATTCATGCTGACGTGACGGTGTATTAGAATTTCACTTCAATATTCCTCTTAAGCATATGAATCTAAGTTACAATTTAAAATAATATATACTTAATTCATAAAAAAGAATTAAAAAATAACAACATTAAATACAATTACGTTATTAATATTCCAAAATAATGAACCTTTCAATAGTGAAAAGGTATTTTTTGTTACATTTTTTATTGATTAAAATTTTTCTATTAACCAAAGCTTATTAAAAATTATAAAATCGTGATCTAAGTTCATTAAAACAAAAATATGAGTTCCAATTTCAACAAATTTATTGATTTTTTTTTCTTTATATATAATATAGTATTACGATTTATAATTAGTTATAAATAATAAACTTAAAATAGTAATTAATAAGTGTGCTGATCTACCAAAATTGTGTTGGTACAATTCAATTAACAGTCCACACGTATACAATGACAATAACAATATGTCAATAATTGAAAAATACAAAACAAAAAAAGATATGTATGGATACGGTATACTAAGGAAAAATGTACCTCGTTACGCGCGCAGTGGAAGTGTTGAATCAACGCCTCCACCAACTCGTTTCCTTCAAAGCAGTTCTTAATCATCTTCAATCTCCTCAACCGGTCTTGAATCGGCAATCTCAGTCGCAGAACTCTAACCACTCCAACCATCTCGTCCGCGTGATCCTCCTCCTCGCAATCGAAACCGTACGACGGCGGCCACGGCGCGTTTCCACCAGCCGCCTTTCCGCCGAGCATCTCCGCCACTCTCCGGTCGAACTCTCCGCTGTTCCGCAGCGAGTTCAGCGCCACCAACCCTCCGATCAGCTTCTCGTTGAAGAAAATCTGAGGCACGGAACCGCTTCCGGTCCTCTCGCGCAGTTCCTTCTCCCTCTCGCCGAAAACGTCCACGTTTATTTCCAGGAACCTCAGTCCTTTCTCTCTGAAGAACTTCCGCACCGCGGTGCAATCTCTGCAATCGGACCGCGAGAAGAAGCTGATGCGTCCTCTCAACGGTGCCTCTTCCTCCTCCTCCGGCTTCGCCGTCACCACGACCTTCACGCCGGAGAGATTGAACTCCGTCACTTCGCGCTTCTCGCCGTCGCCGTCGTTGTCCTCTTCCATGGACTGTCGAAGCGAGGATACGCGCTTTACGATCGCAGCGGAGAGGTCACTGCTCCGCTGGAGGAGGAAGTTTCCGACGGAGAAGCTCGGCAGAGCAACATCGTTTTGATTTGATTGGAAATTCTGCGGCGGGACTGGCATGGGAAGGAGGGAGTGTGGGTGGATTAACGTTACTCGGCTGTCACTGTGGTCGTCGTCACCGCCATAACTGTCCGTGATTTCAATTTTGTTGTTATGGTTGGTGACTGATTCGTAACCGTTAGCATGATTTTGGGTTGAAGCGAGATTAGGATTTTGTTGGTTATGAGGTTGTTGAATAAGCGTTGGATTCTCGATTTCTGAGCCCATTATGGAGAGAGAATCATAGATGAAGGGTTATGGAGAGGGTGATTTTTGGAGTTAAGGATTTGAAAATAACAATAAATTAATAGGAGATTGATTTGAACAACGAGTTTCGAATACGAGTTTCCCGTGAACTTGTCAGCAAGTTGAGAATTTATAGGTAAGAATTTTCAAGAGAGAAATATAATAATAAAAAAATATTTTTATAAATTAAAATTAATTTTAGAAAGAAATTATTTATTTTTTAGTTAAATGTGTTTTTGTTGTAGTATTTTCTTTTAAAAAAATAGTTTTATAATTTTAAACTGATAAATTTAATCTTCTAATTTTTTAAAAAATATATAATTTTAATATTTTTTATATTTAAATTTAATATTTAATAATACTTTTTGACCCGAATATAATTGATAAAAAATAAATATGATTTTAATTATTTATATATATATTACTTATTTGTATGGATATAAAATTAAATAAGAATAAAAATATAAGAAAATTTAATTTATTATTTATTTTTGTAAGTTCTTGGAAGTTGGTGAAAGCCCAAATGGAATATACAAAAAAGAAAATGTCAAATCTCGGAGTGGACAAACCACGTTAAGATTCATGGCTTATGTTAATTTTTTTATTGAATAATGATAGCATAAAACCTTTACTTTTTTATTTCATTTATTATTATTTTTTGTAAAATTATTAATTATTAAAAAATATGCAGTTCAAATGTTATACATTCTTAAGGAAAATTTTGGATTTAAATTAAGAGAGATAATTCTGGTATATTATTGTTGATGAGTTAACTTGAAGAAAATTGTTTTTTATAAAATTATGTTTTTGACTTAAATTTAACAAATATTAGTTTAAATAAAGGAAAGTTGAACTCAGTTAGTTTAGCATGTATGTGAGTTTTGTAAACATTTTGATATGTGATTAATTTTCACCGATAAAATATTAATTTTATTTTTATTTCTATTACATTGTTTTATTTATTAAAGAGATTTGTTTCTTTATAACTAATAATTCATTGCTTCTGTTTTAAATTATATATCATTTAAAGGTAAGAGTTCTATTAATGAAATGATTAAAATGAATTGATTAAAGAATCAATGCATAAAAATATATTTGACTACCTTTAAATTATAAAAATAGAGGATAAAGTATATTAATAACATTTAATTAGAAAATCAGTGTTTTGTATTGTAACTAATTTCAGAATTTATCGTATGTGTACTTATTTTTTCTTATAATTTTGACTTGTGATTTTCAATTAATAATTAAAAAAGTACATTTTATTTTCTTTAATACACTCCTGTACCGGATGTTAAATATATCTATATTATATATATATATATATATATATATATTCGTTTTATTTCGTTTTAAATATCTATTTCAAAATCATGTTATGTGTAGTTTGATTTTTTTAAATAAATAAATTTTTTGATAGCTACTACTCAACATTATTTTCAATTCGTTTTATTTCGTTTTAAATATCAATTTCAAAATCATGTTATGTGTAGTTTGATTTTTTTAAATAAATAAATTTTTTGATAGCTACTACTCAACATTATTTTCAATTAACAAACTGATACAATAAAAAAAATACAATTTTTATTTATAAAATATAGTAAATATTATAACAAGTAATTAACATTATTGAGTAAATATCACTTTGTTTAAAAGTGATATTATAAGTGATATTTATAAAATATAAATATTATAACAAATAATTAATTTTATTGAGTAAATATAATTTTTTTTCACAAATGAAAATGACACTATAAATTATATTTTGTAATATATAAAACTTATTTGGTGTTAAGGTAATTGATTAATATTTTTTTCGATTTTGATTGAGAGTTGTGAATAATAGATAAGTTATTTGTTTTATATTATTAATTAATTAATAATTTATAGTTGAAATAATAATTATATTTGATTTAGATTGTATGATAAGTTCTTATTTATTTTTGGTATTACAGAAATTCTAATCAAAATAAAAGAAAATGATAAGTTTTTATTTATTAACAAAAGAAAACAACAAATTGGTTATATGAAATTTTATATAAAATATTCTTAAAATTTTAAATAAGATAATTTATTATAAATATATTAGTTTCATTTTTAATAATTAAATCTAGTTTTTTTTTTAATATTTACTTTTCAAGATCAGGTAAAATTACCTATTTTTATTAAAGAAAATAAAATTTTTTTCAAGTCCAAAAAATATAAACATCAAATAATGAGAGGAAGGTAAAATACATTAGAGTTGAGAAAGTCTTAATTATTATGTAAATCATGCTTTCAAAAGAAAAGGAAGAAGCTTAACAAGCATATCAACAATTATAGAGGGACAACGAAAAAGTTCACAAACTAATGAAAGATTCCCTACAAGCACAAGAATTACTGTGTCAAAAGAATGAAATTTTTCAATAAACCTTGAAGAAACAAGGCTTACAATTGGTCAACCTAACCCCAAAGCATTACACATTCCAATATTTTACTAGAGGTAGTTAAGTACCCATCAGTATGTCTAAAGAATTTTCATTCTCAAATGTTGATTTGTGAAGGACCAAATGTAGTTTGGCACGACCTTGGAATGGTTCAACAACGTACATGATGAGGCCATCATGTCATTAAAGGATTTCATAAACTATTTGAAGAACCATTCGTCACAAATAAGTGTAAACCACCCAAGTTAAATAACTTATTTTATATGAAACAAAAAAAATGACGAAACTCTTAAGGATTACCTAAGTCAATATTGTAACCTGAGAATACAAATTCCCTAACCAAACAAAAAATTATTCGTCAATGTGTTTATCAAAAGACTCCTATTTGAACCTTTTAGAGAATCACTCACCTAGAGACTCACAACCAACATGTGAGAAGTGGGATTTTGATTCGCATCACACATTAAGGCAAAGGAAGCCACGGTGCAGAAAAGAACGAAAGAGAAAAGAAAGTGGCTAAGTATCAAAAAGCCAACTCGACACTAAGGATCTTAATGGAATACACAAGACTACTATACTCAAAACTAGTCCTGACCAGATACTTGGTGGTACCATTCTACTCTATCACATGACACTTTTTAGATTTCGAGTCAACCTCCCTCAATACAACTAGAAGAGAAATGTTGAAAGACATCCACTTGATGAAATTTTTGTATCCACCACACAAGGTGAATAAACAACTAGACCCAAATCAAGACGCTTGGTGTGAATATCGTGGAACATATGGATATCACATAAAGAAGTGTTTTACATTGATCAGGAAAATTGAAAGACTAATATGAGAAGGGCACTTATTAAGATATAAAAAACAAATAGATTGAATGACATCCCAATCATAATAGGGAAGGACTCCCCCTCGAACTTCCATGTTCTAGTATGAAAAATCGATCGTTGAGGACTTTAACACAATTGTAGGTAATAAGTAACTCCCACCCTGGACAAAAAAAACCACTCATTTCCTTTTTCAATGTTGACCTAGAAGATGTGCTCCCCCACAAAAATGATTCCGTCATGATTTTAGTAGTCACGGCAAGTCAGAACGTACATCAGGTTTTGGTCAATTAGGGGAGTTCTATAGATATCCTATATTTGGATGCTTTCATCAGCCTGAACATTGCTAAAGACAACTTGAAGCCTTTTAATGGAATACTGGTCAACTTTTCAAGAGACTCCATAGAATTCCGAGGCTATGAAACTCTTAGGACATTGATGTTGCGTTGTAACAACAACCAAAGTCAAATAGAGAAAATTAATATCATATATTTAAGTCCTAGACTTATGTTCAAAGATTGTCAACCACAACTAATTAAAGATGTCAAAAACATATTTTTTGAGCTTGGAAAAACATGCAAATCAATGCCAATCTTGATCCTCTCCTAGAGGTAGAGTTGATACACTTGTTGAAAACTTACAAAACTATTTTTGTGTGGTTTACATCGAATATACTAGGTATAGACCCAAATTTATTATGCCATAATACTAGTCTCAAACCCTCAAGCAAAAGTTCATAGTACAAAGAAGACAAAAATTTGGAAAGGAAAAACACATGGCAGTCTCAATAGAATTAAAGGAATTACTTAGAGAGAAACAAAGAAATTACTTAGAGTCGGCCACATTAAGGAGATTTAATATCCAACCTGGTTGGTTAATGTTGTAATGGTAAAAAAAGCATTAGGCAAATTATGGATGTACGTGAACTTCACATATTTTAATAAATCTTGTTTGAAGACTTATACCATCTCCTGATCATCAACTTTTTAGTCGATGGTGCTTTAGGAAACTAATTACTCAACTTTATGGATGCATATTTAGGATATAATCAAATTCACATGCATTCAGAAGATAAATATAAAACGTAATTCACGGTATAATCTTCCAACTATTGTTATTGAGTGATGCATTTGGTCTAAAAAATGTAATGGTACATACCAACATCTAATGGACAAAGTGCTACAACCAATGCTTGGAAGAAATGTGAAAGCCTATGTCGATGACATAATAGTCAAATCCATAAAACCCTCCCGCCATAGCTCCAATTTGGTAGAATTATTCGATACAATCAACAAATATCAACTAAAATTAAACCTTGAAAGTGCACTTTCAACAAAGAAGCATTGAGACCAATCTTGATAAGTGTTATGTCATCATTAATATGAGGAGTCTAATCAATGTCAAAGAAGTACAATAGCTAATGGGACACCTAGCATCTTTATTTGATTTTTTGTCCTAAGGAGGTGACAAAACTTTTCCTTATTTTTAATGTTTAAAGAACAAATGTTCATCTGGACAAACAATTGTGAGCAAGCATTCACCGAGCTGAAATCTATGTTCGCTCACTTGTTGATTCTAACAAAACTAGTCTTAGGACTCCCCCTATTGTTATACATCACCATAACTAATCATGCTATCAATGCAACCCTAATCCAAGAAATCGAGATAACATATAAATAAATATACTTTGTTAGTAGGGTGCTACAAGGCACAAAAATGTGATATAAAAAATTTGAGAAAAAATCCTCGTAGTTTTAGTCATATCTCAAAAACTTCATTACTATTTTCAAAACCATAAGATAACCATAAAAATTGACTTGCGATTAAACAAATCTTACTAAAACCTGACCTTGTTGGATAAATGCTGAGATAGGCTATAGAATTATTTGAATACGATATCTAGTATGAAACAAGAACATCATCAAAGCTCAAGTTTTGACAAACTTTTTGGTTAAAGTTACATTCTTAATGCCTAATAGTTCAATCAACATATTGTCATGGCTACTGTCTATATATGGCGCTTTGTAAGGCTGGAATAATATCAAAAGGACCATATGACATCATAATAGAACAATTGCTTCAATATTCCTTCATAGCTAATTATAATTAGGCTGAATATGTGGCCTTATTAGTCTGAATGACTTTGGCACAAGAGATGACATCAAGGCACTAACTCACAACTAGTCATAAGAAAATTCTCTAAAAATTTCCAAGCGAGAGATCCACAACTTGCATAATATCTCTTAAAGTTAAATGACCTTTCTGAATCCTTTTATGACTTTCAACTAATCCATGTTCTTAGGGATCAAAATTCGTAAGCAAACTTACTATCGAAACTAGCAAGCACAAAAAGATTGAACAATTATCAATACTTCATCTAGGAAACATTGAAATTCCCAAGCATTTCAATGGAAAACTCAAAATTATTATGTATGAACATAACCAATCAATCTTGGAATTTGCCATATTTATTATACTTCATAGAAGAGATATCTATGATCGAAGCATAAGAGAATGTGGCCTAATAAGTTTTAATAAATGGACGACTCTTCCTATGAAGTTTTTTAAATCCATTACTTAGATGCTTGATTGAAGAATAAGGACAATAGGTCATTATCAAACTCCATGAAAGTGTATGTGTTAGCCACATAGGAGGGTATGCCTTGTCCAACAAGGTATCATGCATTAGATACTTCTAACCAACCTTGTAGAGTGATTACCAATAGTACATAAAGAAGTGTGATAAGTGTTAATAGTACATTAATCTCCATTTAGCTCCACTAGAACAAATATATTCCAAAAGTTTTCATATCTCCAACCTAGAAATGAAGAGGGTCAAACCAAACCAAATACTTAATAAGCTATTACCTAAGTGGGTTGGTGATGAATAAGATTTTAGTCGCTTTTCTTGTATAAAATACTTGAATTTCCCCTAATGTAGTATAGGGTCCACCAAGGTGTCAAAATCCGTGGAGCTATGTATGAGTAGGCACTTAATCTAATGATAAATGAGTGAAATGGAATGTAAAAGATGGGGAATTATAATGTGGAAGTGGATCTATGAAATGTGAAGGTATAATGAATGAAGTGCAATGGATGTTATGCAGTAGGGATAGAGATGTGGATGTAGAATGCAAATGACTGAGTTATTTTACTGCTGGCATCAAAGTTAGCTGAGAGGTGAATGTATATAATGATGCAATGATGTTTTGGTTAGTTATGGAATGGAATGAATTTGTGCAGAATGTGTTTGAGGAGTGTTAATGTTGATATGAAATGAGGAATAAATCCTACTGTAATTTATGAGATGATAAGTTGAGTGCAGATTATGATATTTTTTGTTTTTGAATTGAATGTAGAATGGTTTAGTACTATATACACATGAATGATGCAAATTAGGGGGTTTGATTTCTTTGAGAAACAAAACTCAATTTAAATGCAAAGAAGAATTCTATGTAATCAAAGCAATTGTAAAAGAGTGCAAGACTAAAATGCAGGTTGCTAATAATGCAAATGTAACATCTATGAAATTGAAAATGGAAATAGAATTGGAATGCTTAAAGGCAAGGATAAATGCAAAATGGAAAATGTGCAATGCAGAAATTGAACTGAAAATAATATAGGTTGCAGAATGTAAAATTGAATTAAAGAAACTGTAGTACAATTTAAAAGCAAACCTAAATCAGATTCTAAGTTATTTATGTTGAGATTGAACATAGAAATGTATTAAAATGAATTATGGAAAATCTAGACCAAAAGAAGACCATGACCAAAACAAGACCAGCTAAAGTAAGAACACTTACAAACCAGAATTTCTTCAAACACTTCAATTACACTAACTTGTAAGGGAATATATTAAACTATTGCAGAATTGAATTGTGAATTGTGCTTAGATTGAAACTGAACTACAACAGAGGATAAAATTGAATTAACACTAATATAATTGAATTCATGTAGATTAAAATTAGTTTAGAGGTACTGGATCAAGTTGATTTTGTAAAGCTAGAGTGTTCCTATGCAGATTACTCCACACTACTCCCTTGAAAGACATTCAAGTGCTCTACAAATACAAAAGGGTACCAAGGAATCCTCCCTCACTGGTTTATGATCCACAGAAGTCACAAACACTACTGAACTGAAGAATTAAAATGCATTACTTTGAATTGAAATGCAGAAATCATAAAATTGCATAATTTAAATGCAGAATTCAAAAGCAATATTGGTCTGCACTACACTCAAGTCAATCTTGACTATTGGAATTCTTTCTATTTTGAATCAATGGTGTGAAGAATCACAGCTTAAGTTTCACTCTACAATGAGTAGTAAAGGCATAAAATAAACCAAAGAAAGTTGACAATTTTAAGCATTGTGAGATGTATGTGTTTCCAATGTTGTGTTCGAATGAAAAACAAAACTAATGCATGAATAAACTTGTAAGAAAGCTAAAGAAGATTGAGAAGAATCATGAGAGTACGAAGAACACAAGAAATTGAAAGAATTGAGCTTCATTGCATTGAAAGAAAAAACAACACAATACTAACCGTTTTAACTAACTCTTGTGAAAATCAACTTCTGAGCTTGTAAACTTCAATAATGATTCGTACTCTATGTGAAATCTAGTTAATTACATAGCTTAAGGTCCTATATATAATTTAGAACTCGTCTCCTTAATGGATGGACCCTGTACAACTTGAGACAGTCCATAACTTGAGGGAATCCGCTCCAACATTGTAGCTATTGTAAGTTCTACTTTAATCACGTGCCAAAAATCCAATTATTGTCCAAATTGAGTGATTCCACTTCCATTTGAAAGCTTGATGAGTTAGGAATTCAATGCATTCTAAATCATGATTTTTAGATAAATGAAGAAAAAGATACAAGCAAAACAATAGACCTTTGTTAGTGTAGACATAAACTTTATTTTACTGTATAAATACAATATTTTGCATAATTTCTAAACTTGATCTAAAAATCTATAATAATACATTTATTGTATAATTATATCAAATTAAGATAATATAAGCATGTGTAGACTAATTTTAACATTTATTTATAAGTACATTTTGGGTTACATCAGTTGGCCCATAACCAATCTCAAATATCGTCTGCAAAGGAGTTTACATGACCCTTTAAACTATGTGAGGCCACTCAAGATTCAAGGTTGAGTTAGGTTCTTTAAATGATGTGATTAACCTGATCCTTTTACATGACCCTTTAAATGATATAAGATCCTCCAAGATTGACCCCCACATCAACAATTCTCCCTTTTCCTTCAATTTCTTTAATCATTGAGCCACCTATTTCTTCAATATAGTCATATGTTTTTTTATAAATAAAAAGAAGATTAGTCAACAAACCACAATATATTATACAACATTTAGAAGGAAAAAAGGAAAAAATTGAATGTACCTATATAGACTTTCAAATATACAACCTGATATTCTAGATCTAACAAAGTCGAGGTCTTAAAAATAGTCTCAAATTGTTGGCAGGCTATAAGTTCGGTTGATAGTCTAGAATAGAGGAAAACCCTCTAGAGGAGTGAGATTATGATCGGGAGCTCAAACTTTGATAATCTTTAAATAAATTGCACAACAATAAAAATAAAGTATTCCCGAATTGTTCACTCTACTCACCAATGACATGGATGTCCTTTTCGATTTCTTAATTAAAAAAATACTGAATTATGTTGACATTTGGTACAATAACAAAGTGATTGCAAAGAATGTGGAAAGTTTGGATAAAGACCCAATTGATTGGGTATAGTTGGTTAAAAGTTTCTTTTCAAAGGGGTCTAAAGGAAGACGACGACCCATCTTTGAAAAAATGATTTCATAGAAAAAACAAAATGGACCCATGATCAAGTTGTTGAGTCTTGCATATAGGCTTGTCCACATTGCAATCCTCCAAAATTGTATCCTTTTCATTTCTAGAACAAGTTAAAGCCTAAAATTTTTAAACTGCCTAAGGATTTTTACAAAGGTCAAATAAGAAGTTTCATAGATAAACATTAGTTTAGCCTTAGGCCATAACTCACTATATGTCCTGGTTCAAAAACAAGGAAAAAATCTCAAACAAGCACACAACTAAAATATCAAAAATCTCAACACAAGCAAGGACTAAATCTTATTGGACAATGACAACAAACAACTTACTCTTAATCCTAGATATTCAAGATTCAAAGATTGTGAAACACTTACAAATTTGAGAGCAATAATGTTAATGAAAAATTAGAAGATGTGGACCAAGGATAGGGACACACACTACAAAAGAAGAAACCGAAGAAAGGTGAGCGAGTAATATAGAAGGGGAGAGAATATAGAAACATAAAGTATATGGAATAATATGTTAAACTGTTTCGAAAAGTAGTGGTAAAGTAAAGAATGTGAGACACTAAATGTACACCAAGCAAATATCTAGTGACATGTGGCATCATGATCCAATATAGTTTAAATGTCTTGACATTTAAAGTTTCTATCTTTGCAAAAAAGCTTTTGGATTTGATATTCAGAACTCATCTCGACACTTTATATTTCGACATATATTAGATAATAATATTTTTAATCTTAGCATTTTTTTACTAGAGCATAAGAAGTTATGTGTTGTTTGAATTAGGTATCAAGGTTATAAGTTTATTAGTATCATTTCAATCTTAATATCTTTTGATTCCAGACTATGGACAATTCGAAGCCATACTAATTATATAAATAAGTTATTTGGTTAATATTATTAGTTTATTAATAATATATGATTGAAATAATAATCCAATCCCATTTAAAACTGTTTAAATATAATAAAATAAGGATATGAATTAAATGAAAATATAAAAAATGAAATTTTAGAAAAGAAATAGTATTAATAATGTAAAAATGAATTTGAAGAACGTGGGTATTTATGAAAATAAAAGTAAAATAAATGGTTATTGATATTGAAAGAAAAGCGTGTGGAATAAAAAAAGAGAAGTGAAGCATGTGAGGTGAAAGTGTATGGAGTGGATTGCCTGCAGAAAGAGAAAGTGAAGAAAGGCAAAATGCCCTTTTTGTATTGGAAATCAATTGAGGGTTGACAACATTCAAGAGTCAAATTGTTTCTCCGTTCATACTTTAATAAAAAAATCAACAACAAACAAACCTAACAAAACCGTCTTAACCCCCAACTAACTAATAAACTACATTAAACTATCCATCTCCAATATAAAAACATTAATTCTAGATATAAACCTCAAGATTCACCACATTTGGCATTCTAAAGGCCAAAACATTTCAACCCATGCACCCCATATAATAAACATTATGTGCAAACTAAGAAACTATAATTTCTACATTTAATTCCAAAACTAAGAAACTATAATAGTATAGTGATAATTCTTTATAATATTGTAGAGATTTATAATTCCAAGGTACAACAGATGTTGATGGGGCAAATATCAATTTGTGCCTGCTTTTCATGACCTCCACGATTTCCACGATCTCCACATAAATATAAAAAACACGTAAAACATCCAAATATCTTCACAACATGACATATATCATTGTTGGTTGAGAAAAGTGGATAAAGTATAAAATGGACATTTAAATTATGAGAAGTTGATAGAGTCACAAATTCGACAAGAAAATATATATAAAAAAAAATAATAGAAAGAGTCATTTTATATTTTATATTGAGAAAATATTTATTTTCATTATAAGTTAATAAAACATCATAAAAGAATAATAAATCAAAAAGACATTTATTGGAAAATTATGATGATAATTATAAAGAATTATTATAAGTATTAGAGAATTATAGGGTTTTTCCAAAAGTCATGTGAAATCGAAAATAAAAGATAATATAGGTTTTTTTTGTATAAAAATAACTGTTAATAATTATTTTAAAGAATTTATATATATATATATATA